>CAUYPK010063979.1:0-22381 GCA_963574355.1 Loris lydekkerianus | reverse complement strand
AAAAAAAAAAAAAAAAAAAAAAATCGAATTCACATTTGTCATGTTCTTAACAAACAAACACTGAACTCCCAAAAAAGTAGTTTAGTATCAGTCAAATATCAACACTGTATGTTTGATCATTCTTACTGGTACCAAAGACAGTACTTACTTAGACAGTAAGACAATCTCTTATGTTGTATCTAAGGTCAGTAACAAAAATGATAGGTCAGTTGCAAAGAATGTCATATGTATGCGTGTGCAAATGCCCGCATATATTCATCCACAAGAGTGAACAGAATAATTATTTTTACAACTTGTTTACATAAAACATCAACAATATTGCATTTCTTTTACAAATATTTCATTTCTATAGAATGACAAAAATAGAATGAGATTCATTAAAAAATACAAGTGACTGAATTTTAAGTGAGAAATCTATATATGGCTTGGTCAACCCCTTGGAATCTTATTAACTTACATCAAGTCTATTATTTTGCTTCTGTGTTCTGTTATGGCCATTTATCGCTTCTCTCTGATTTTCTAATCTTTCATTTCCTATTAAATGCTTTCCATGTCAAAATAAATTGCTAATTCAGAGATTGCTGTTAAAAACAGTAATCCTTTTGATTATAAAAAGAAGGAACAGATTAGATTGTGGAGCACAAATTATACTGTAGTATATTTATGCAAAAGGGTTAAAGCCAAAGAAAGAATCTGCTTGCTTATTAAAAATGCAAACATTACCTCAGTCACACAAATAGCTCTCAACGCCCAGCCACTGCCTCTGCAGATCACCCACCAGCATTAGCATTACATCATATGACATTATGGAACAATAGTCAATTCTGTGTAATACTTGAGTATATTGTTTTGAAAGAATAAACTGTCATTAACTTGAATAAAAGCTTTCTGAAATCAAACCTGGGGGGTACAGGCTTCACTGTGTGTCCCTTCTTACCATTTTGAGGAATAGCCTCATCCTGAAAGCAGGAAAGGGAGAAAAGAGAGATCAGACTATAAAGGCGACGCTGATGAGTAAGTAGTCCCTACAGCAGCCGTCAGGCAGAAGGCAGGGTTTTAAATTACCCAGCAGAATAATGTCAAAGCAGGAGGCTCTCCAACAAATGCTGCACCTAAAATCCATAAAAACTTCATACCCACCACACTATTTCCTATTACAGCTTATTACAGTGTAGTGATTTCCATAATGTGCTTTGCTAGAATTGGAAACTTGAGTCTTATCCTGGTGTCATCCTAAAACATGTTATTACTTAAACCATGTGACTTTAGGCAACTGATCTATATTCTTAAGCCTGTGTTTTACCTGTAAATGGAAAGAATAGCCATTATGGGATTACCTACTATTATTATCACAGTTACATTCATTGTTTCTACCCCATATTCCCCTTTGCTTGTTTTTTCTAATTGTGGTCCATGGCCTATGAGGTTTCTTCTTCACAAGTGAAACATGAGCATCACTGTAAGTGCTACTGGCTTCTTTTTCGTTTCCTGTGGTTTGGTCACAGCCACACGTTGCCATTTCTAGCTTGATGCCACTCTCATCAAATGATTTCTATACCTTCCTTAACCAAATCCCAGCTAACCTCTTACTATAACCTGCTCCTCACCAACTGCCCTCTTTCCCATACCTATTTTCTCAATGTTCTTAAAAAACCGAGGCTCAAAACAGTAGAAAAACACCAGGGCAACCCAGCTAGTTGGTGGCAAAGTCTCAATTAAAATCCATTTATCAATACAACAACGTCCACTAGCACTACACTGGCTCTACTACATTAGTTATTCACTCTTGGGGTTCCTAGTGATTATGTTATTTATTTATTTATTTTGAAACAGAGCCTCAAACTGTCACCCTGGGTGGAATGCTGTGGCATCACAGCTCACAGCAACCTCCGCTCACAGCAACCTCCAACTCTTGGGCTTAAGCGATCCTCTTGCCTCAGCCTCCCAAGTAGCTAAGACTACAGGCACCCGGCACAACACCCAGCTATGTTTTGGTTGTAGTTGTCATTGTTGTTTGGCAGGCCCAGGCTAGATTCGAACCTGTCAGTTCTGGTGTATGTGGCTGACGCCTTAGCCTCTTGAGCTATAGGTGCTGAGCCCCAGTGATGATTTTAAATTGGAGATTAGTTGGGCAGCGCCTGTGGCTCAAAGGAGTACGGTGCCAGCCCCATATGCTGGAGGTGGCAGGTTCAAACCCAGCTCTGGCCAAAAACTGCAAATAAATAAATAAATTGGAGGTTAGCTTCCCTTAAGGCCAGGTCTTCTCCTAGAAGCTTCTCCTCCTAGTCAGCTTATTATCATCAGTATGAATTACAACTGACTCTTGAACAACATAGGTTTGAATGGCACAGGTCCATTTACATGGACGTTTTCTTCTGCCTCTGCCACCCTCAAGACAATAAGACACATCCCGCCTCTTCCTCCTCATCAGTCTACTCAATCTGAAGACATGAAGAATGAAGACTTGGATGATGATTCACTTCTACTTAATCAATAATAAATGTATTTTCTCTTCCTGAGGAATTTTTTTTTTTTTTTTGGAGGTAGAGTCTCACTCTGTTGTCCAGGCTAGAGTGCAGTGGCATCATCATGGCTCACTCCAATCTTAAACTTCTGTGGCCCAAGCTAGATGATCCTTCCACCTCAGCCTCCCAGGTAGCTGGGACTATAGGCCATGTGCCACCACACCAGGCTAACTTTTTAAATTTTTTGTAGAGATGGAATCTCACTATGTTGCTCAGGCTGGTCTGGAACTCCTGGCCTCAAGTGATCCTTCTACTTGAGCCTCCCAAAGTGCTAGGATTACAGGCATGAGGCACCACACCTGGCCAGGATGTTCTTAATAACAGTGTATTATACATAACATACAAATATGTGTTGATCAACCATTTATGTCATCAGTAAGGTTTCTAATCAACAGTAGGCTATTAGTAGTTAAGTTTTTGAAAAGTCGGGGGCAGAGGCAAGATGGCCAACTGGAGCCAGCTTTCCACAGAGGCTCCCATCCAGAAGGAGAGTTAAAGGACATGGATGGATTCTTCTTAGCAAAGTATCTCAAGAGTGGAAGAAAAAGTATTCAATGTACTCAGTCCTACTATGAAACCAATTTATAGCTCTCATATGAAAGCTATAACCCAACTATAGCCCAAGAAGGGGAAAGGGGAGAGGGAGGGGAGGGAAGGGGGAGGATGGGCAGAGGGAGGGTAATTGGTGGGACCACATCTATAGTGCATCTTACAAGGGTACATGTGAAACTTAGTAAATGTAGAATATGAATGTCTTAACACAATAACTAAGAAAATGCGGTGAAGACTATGTTAACCAGTTTGATGAAAAAATTTCAAATTGTATATAAAACCAGCACATTATACCCCATGATTGCATTAATGTACACAGCTATGATTTAATAAAAAAAATAAAAGCTTTTTTGGAAGTCGAAAGTTTTATCTTTGATCTCACAGGAGGGTTGGTACCTCTAACTCCTCATTGTTCAAGGGTCAACTATACTTCAAATAACTAAAAAAACTAATTTTGGAAAATTATTAAATATATTTCAAGGTTCTGGGGTTTTTTAACTAATCAATAAATTAATTAATTAATTATTTTGAGACAAGGTCTTATTCTGTTGCCCTGGGTAGGATACAGTGGTGTCATCATAGTTCACTGGAACCTCAAACTCCTGGGCTCAAGTGATCCTCCTGTCTCAGCCGCCCCAGTAACTGGAATTACAGATGAATATCACTAAACCCAGCTAATTTTTTCTATTTTTAGTAAGAGATAGGGTCTTGCTTTTGGCTCAGGCTGGTCTCGAACTCCTGGCCTCAAGCAGTCCTCAGGCTCGGCCTCCCAACTGCTAGGATTACAGGCATAAGCTACTATACCCAGCCATGGATTTTTTAAAAATATTTTCCTAGAGACAAGAATTGATCACATAAGACCCCACCTAGAATCAGAAGACTTTAGAAGGACAGAGGATATAACAGAAAGTTGAGACACAAAAACTCCAACATAGACAGTACAATCCATGTGCAACCCCAGAAGAAATAGAGTATGAAAAACACATAGTACCCAGCTCAAAGTTTCTAAAGATAAAGGCTATCTATGTCTTTTAATCTGACTGTACAAAAATATGTGAAGATGGAAATTTCACTAATGCTGGCTTCTTTGAAGAATCACATTATTCTTCAAAATAATAAATACTAAGAAGATGGGTAACAGGATGTAATGTGTTGTTTTATGTAAGAGCCAGAATGTTTACCAGAGTCTAACCCTGGAGCCAGTGGGGAACAGATTGAAAGCTTGTTATTTCCTCATCTGTAAAGCAGATGAAGCACTAGGGAGAATGAGATGATACATGGATCATCTATAAAGCACCATTTGTTTTTGTTTTTGAAGTACAGTGTGGAATAGTGTGACTAGTATAGGATTTGACATCAGTGAAGGTTTAAGCTCAACCTTGATACATGCCACCTGTCAGATCTTGCAGAAATCATTCAAACATATTTAATAATGTAAGAATTAAAGGGATGATACGTGTATGTTTGTTTGGGGAGGGACATTATATACAAACAGATACGTAACTGTAAGATGTTTTATATTATACCAGGCACTATGTTCATTAGTTCCTCATCTTTGGGGTAGGGATAAGAATATGGGGGACTGAAGGACTCCTACAACAGAAACATCATAAAACATAATAAAATATCATAAAAGATAATCATTTCTACCATTTAATGAACATATGAAAATAGTAAAGTTATGGGCTTCATATAAAAAGGTAACTACTGGGTAGGCACAGTAGTCCATACCTATAATCCCAACGATTTGGGAGGATGGCTTGAAGCCAAAAGTTTAAGGTGAGTCTGGGCAATATAGCAAAACCCCATCTCTAAAAATACGTGGGTCATTATGAAAGTTATGAGATACACAAAAATCAAGTAATGTAAAATCCACACAGATGGAAACAAATGAAGCCCTCCCATAAACATCCATAAGCTGAGCAAGTTGAAAGTTGCATATAGGTGAATCAGAAAGGATGCTATTGACTGTGTTTCTTGGAAGTAAAATAATAGACCATAACACAGTCCACAGTGTGTCTCAGAACTTCCCTACTGATGCCATATATACAAAATAATTGTCCAAGCATGGCAGTGTGCACCTGTAGTCCCAAATACTTGGGAGTCTGAGAGAGGAGGAGGATCACTTAGGCTCAGGAGTTCAAGGTCACAATGAGCTGTGATCATGCCACTGCCCCCCAGCCTACATGGCAGAACAGGGCTCTATCTCCAAATAAAAATCAGATCCTACCTTATAAGATCCTATACCTTAGTATAAAAGGTCTAACAATTAAGTGTGAGACCTCCTCCTAGAAAAAGTGCTACATATATCATTGCTGAATATCACTACTGCCACCTTCAAAGTACTGCCACCATCAGAGCTGTCATCATACAGCACATAAGAACATGCAACAGGCTCGGCGCCCGTGCTCAGTGGTTAGGGCACTGGCCACATACACCGAGGCTGGAGGGTTGGAACCCTCCCGGGCCTGCTAAACAACAATAACTACTATTTAAAAAAATAGCCAGGCATTGTGATGGGTGCCTGTAGTCCGAGCTACTTGGGAGGCTGAGACTAGAGAATCACTTAAGCCTAAGAGTTTGAGGTTGCTGTGAGCTGTGATGCCACAGCATTCCACTGAGAGAGACATAAAGAGACTCTATCTCAAAAAAAAAAAAAAAAAAAAAGAACATGCAACGACGTACACCACTCAGCAAGACACCACCACATGTTGACATGAACACAGCTGTGAGACACTGTTATACCAAGGTTATGAAAGCTTACTGAGTTGTTTGGACAGTGCTGCCAAGACAAGTACAGTGGCAAGTTTGCAAACTTAATTTTCAGTCAGTTCAGAATTCGTATGATGATAGCTCTGATAGTCATTCCAGCAAAAGAGTTCCAAAATTGCTTTGAAGGGTGGACTAGGTGCTAGCTCAGTGCATAGCTTCCTAAGGAAAGTATTTCAAAGGTGACCGTAGTGATATTCAGCAAAGAGATATGTAGTACTTTTCCTAAGACAATTTTGCAAACTTTTTTTTTTTTGCAGTTTTTTGACCAGGGCTGGGTTTGAACCTGCCACCTCTGGCATATGGGGCGGGCGCCCTACCCTTTGAGGCACAGGCGCTGCCCCCAAGTTTGCAAACTTAACTGTCACACCTCATATGATAATCAGGTGGGTAATCTCTCCTCTCAGATACACACGGTTCTCTCATACAAAACAGCTGCCAGGATTAATTAATTACAAGTGTATCAGTGGTGATGCAGGATTTTTCTCCATGGATCTGAACTAGTTGTCCCATGGTTCAGATCACAAATAAGAATGAAAATATTTTCATAGAAATATAGCAGGGAAGGGCCAACTCCAACATCATTTCTTCATTCACTCAATCTCTCTTTTATACTAGGATCTATTTCAAGTGCTAGAGATTCAACAGTGAACAAAAACAGAAAATTTCTGCCATCATGGAGCTCACATTCTAGCAGAGAAATATAGACAGTGAACAAATGTGCAGTAGGTCAATGGTAATTAAATGCTACAGAGAAAAACAGACTGCGATTTTATATATGGCAGTCAGGAAAGGCTAAACTGGGAACATGCCATGTAAGCAAAGACCTAAAGGACACGAGATGGGAAGGCATATGGATATGTAGGGAGAGAGTAGTTGGGCTAAATAAACCCCTCCAGTGACTTTAGACAAGATGAAAGGCAGCCCTTACCTTTCAAAAGGGGCTGGAAGGTTGGAATCTCTTGCAGCTTGATAACATCGGGATCGTTGCTGACATTCCGAGAGGCCTGGGAGCCCTGAGCTACAACCACAATATCATCCATCTTGGCTCTATGCTTGGCTGGAGAAGGAGTCACTGAAAATAAAGTTATACAACTTAAGAGTTGCATGTTAACTGGCCACCTCTGCCTCAACAAAGCTGTTTTCTGTATAGTCATTAAAAAGAATATTTTTAAGAGGCTCATGCCTGTAACCCCAACACTCTGGAGGCCAAGGCAGATGGATCGCCTAAGCTACGAGTTTGAGACCAGCCTGAGCTAGATAGAGCAAGACCCCCTGGCTCTAAAAAATAGCCAGGGCTTGGTGCCTGTAGCACAGTAGTTACGGAGCCAGCCACATACACGGAGGGTGGCGGGTTCGAACCTGGCCCCAGCCAGCTAAACAACTGCAACAAAAAAATAGCTGGGCCTTATGGTGGGTGCCTGTATTCCCAGCTATTTGGGAGGCTGAGGCAAGAGAGTCGCTTAAGCCCCAGAGTTTGAGGTTCTCTACCGAGGGATACGTTGTGAGACTCTGTCTCAAAAAAATAAAAAATAAAAAATAGCTGGGTGTTGTGGTGGGCACCTGTAGCCCCAGCTACTCAGGAGGCTGAGGCAAGAGGATCACTTGAGCCCAAGCCCAAGAGTTTGAGGTTGCTGTGAGCTATGACATCAGGACACTCTACTGAGGGCAGCAAAGTGAGACTGTCTCAAAAAATATATATATATTTTTACACAACAAAAGTAGTTAGTTTGCACTAGTGTTGGGTGGGGGAGTGAATTATGAAAAACCCATATTTTCTATAGTATTAAAAACTAAAAAAAACTCAAAACTTTACAAGAACAGATAACATGTATGAACTTCTTTTACGACAATTTTACAATATTTTATTAAATATATTAATCAGCACACAAAAGTATGAACCATTCAATTTTTCCTTCTTTAATTTTTCTTATCCTCCTGATACATACCCCTATTTTACAAACAAGAAGAGGATACAATATTTGACTGTGACTTGCTCAAGGTCAGTAGTGCTAGAACTGAAGGTCTGTAGAGTCTTCTAATTGGTCCAATAATCAGTAGGTCCACTCTAGGCTAAGGCAAAAGTCTGATTAGCGCACATGGCCTATTCCTATGACACTGAGACTGCAAAGCTATCTTTCCACTCTATCACAGCAAGCCAGGTACGTTTACTAGATCTTAGCCATGGGAAATCCCTCTGGTCTCAACCCCAGATGATGTGTCAATGGGTCCATTCCTAAGGTACCAATCTCCCCCCTCTTTTTTTTAAGAGATGAGGTCTCACTATGTTGCTCAGGCTGAATTCAAACTCCTAGCTCAAGCAATCCTCCTTCCAAGTAACTGAGACTACAGCCTCCCTCACTTTTAAAGTTACAGCATTAGCCCAAGAAGGAACTAATTAGACCCTAATTAGTTCAATAATTAGTAGGTCCATTCTAGGCTGAGGCAGAAGTCAGAAATTTGGAGAACTGCTACAGAGGTAGGTCAAGTTCTTTGAGAGAATGTACAGTAATCCATTTGGAGGGAAGTGATTCAAACTATAAAGCAATCTCTACACCAAAACATCTCCACAGATATCTTCCTTATTGGAACAGAAATGAATCTTTAAAGTGTTCTATACTGTAGCGCAGTGTTTTTCAACCTTTTTTATTTCACAACACACTTAAATCTATAAACTTCCGTGGCACACTGAAATTATGTTGATTTAAAAAAAGTAAAAAAAAAAAAGAATATACTTATTGTGCTTTGAACTTTTCGAAAATAATGTAATTAATGATCTTTAAAATTTTTCGCAGCACACCAATTGAAAAATCGCTGCCCTAGAGGGTAATATTCTCAGGTGTATCCTATTTATATCTCAAGGTTGATCCAGGGATGCCATAGATCAACCATAGAATAGGCAGGCCATAGAATTGTTCTGCCTCTTGTAAGTTAGTCTCCTGAGGCACAGCAGTCTCCCTTTCAGAAAAATCTCTACTACTTATTGCTCTTCAAGAAAAGACTGCTCAACCTCTTCTGGGTAATTTACAAAAAGTAAATGACAAAAGTCATGCCAGCAATTTTTTCTGTTACAGATTAAGTGCAATTCCTCCTTCTTCAGACTCCCAAGGAAAGGGGTTTTCACAACATTCTATCTAACCTCTATTACCATACCTGTAAAGGGGGGTTACTCTAAAGGAGAGATTTTCAATCAGTGTGCTGTGCTGAGGCATCAGTGTGCCATGAAAGGATCTTAGGAGTACCTCAAAAATTTTTAAGGAATAAATTATTTTTGAAAGAAGTTCAAAGCACAATAAGTACATTCTTTTTTTTACTATTTTTTTTTTCATCAACGTAAGTGTGCCTCAAAAGTTTAACTATAGGTTCAAGTGTGTCATGAGATTAAAAAAGGTTGAAAAATATGGCTCGGCGCCCATAGCTCAGTGAGTAGGGCACCAGCCACATACACTGAGGCTGGCGGGTTCCAGCCAGCCCAGGCCTGCTAAACAAGACAACTGCAACCCAAAACTAGCCAGGCGCTGTGGTCGGGGCATGTAGTCCCAGCTACTCAAGAAGCTGAGGCAAGAGAATCACTTAAGCCCAAGAGTTGGGCTATTGACTGAGGATGACACACTGAACTCTGTCTCAAAAAAATAAGTCAATAAATAAAAAATGAAAAATACTACACTAAGAGTTAAATATAAACATGTGTAAAGCATTTGGCACAGGGGTATAGGTAAATTCTAACATCAGAAATGAACCTGTAGTTTCAGCTACTCAGGATTTGGGAAGTTCTTGAGCACAGGAGACCCACAGCCTGAGCAAAACAGGGATATGCCATCTTCTGGAGAAAAACACAACAACAACAACAAAAAAAAAAAAGAGAATGAGCCTGTGCTATTGGTTTACTGGCAAGCAATAATATTAGCATATTTAAAAGATGCTACATTCCTTCTCCCAAAAATATGTTTCTGGCTTGTCATAGAGACAAAGTAAGAGGTATAGTAAATTATCACCTTATCTGGTTTGACAGATATGACACTCCGCATCTTCCAAGGAAATAGAAGAATGTATCAAACCTAGTAGATGCTGTTCACCATTCAAAGTTGTTTCAAAGCCAGCCTCCAGAAGGTAGATCTGAACTAGTATTCAAGGACACAATCCAGTGTGAGACATCCCTAGATCTGTTACTTCCACACTTGTGAATAACAAATTCTTCCAAGAAGAAAGCAGCTCTAAGACTAGGGAACTCTCTATAGGCCCCAGATAGAACCAATTTGGATAGTAATCCCAGAGTTTATCTAGGGCAGTCCCAGCTAGTCCTAAGGTTTGTAACAAAAAAAGCAGCAGAAAGTCCTCAAACATCAGCTCTTTTATTTAATGGGCACTCACTATATACCAATCCCATTCCCACTTCAAAAGCCAAGAGAAATCTAGAAAAAAATGGACATGGGGTGAATAGGGGAAAACACCAGAGCCTGCCGTCGTGTCAATTTCTGTAATATTAGTAGTTACAAAGGAGGCCAGAAGACACCTTCTGAGAGGAAAAAGCTGTTTTCTGGCGACGTGTGCACCGAAAGGTCAAAGCAATTGTACATCTATCACACATCCCTTCTGAAAAGAACCTCTAAAGCCCGTTTTGAAAAATGGGCCGGTTCTCAGAGGTCCTGTGATCCATTCACCGTGCGAGCCACATCTCACTACGTCAGCCATAAACACTAGAGCCAAAAAGACAACTTAATTAGGTCGTCTTTTGAAGAGTAGTCTGTAGCTGGGAGTAACGGCTGTTTTGGAAACAAATAATGGGCATAGGCACCCACGCTGGCTTAGTCTGCAGTCACAGGCCACTCCTTTCCACCAGGGGAACCAAGACTAGGACAGATGGTGACTTTTTTTTTTTTTTTTTTAATAGCATGGTAAGGACTTTCAATGCGTTCCCGTCCGCCGTCCCAGACCCCACTGGGCTGAGTGGCAGCCCGCTCCACAAGCAGACAGGGCCGGCTGGAGGAGGGTGGGAGGTTAGGACACCGACCTGAGGAGTTCAGATCGTTGGGTCGGCTCTCGGCCTCGGAGCTCTGCTCACTGCCCATGGTGCCGGGCGCGGTGGCAGCGGAAGAACAGCGGGCAGGGCGGTCACAGCTCCAGCGGCGGGGCGACAGACCACGGGCCAGGGACCCGGAGTCCAGACCGAGTCTGGGCGCCGCAGTAAGGCGAGAGTGTAGGGATGGAGCGCCCAGCCCACGCAGGGCCTGGGCGGCGGGGGATGGGAAGGTCCTATTTGGGAAAGAGAAACGCAAGGAGGCGCGGTGTGGATGCACGCTGCCTGCCCTCCTTCTTTGGGGGAACCCTACGAGAAGAGGACAGGGACACCAGATTAGCAGCGACTGCGAAGTACGGGCGGCGCCACTTTCACTCACTGGCTCAAATGCCGCAAGGGGGCTCCTTCCGGGACGCGGATTGGCAGCACCAGCTAGGCACAGACGTCAGTTCCGGGTTAGGAGGCCCCGCCTCTGGTCCGAGGAGGGTGGGGACCGCCCGCGTCTGCTACTAGGACTCAGCTACTTTAAAGGGCCAGTCTCAAAGCGCGAACTGCCGCCGAAGCGTAAGCTCTTTCCTAGTGTGATGATGCGTCACCTTTAAACACCTTCCACAGAGGAAGCTTTTTCACACTCATAAATTAGAACAACTTTATAAAATAGGTATTTTTAACCCTCTTTTACGGATGGAGAAAGATTGATGCTAAATAGACCCAGAGTTTGAATTCACAGTTATCTTAGGTGCAAAGCTTCTTTTTAAGTTTCTAAAAGCTGGGAGTTCTTAAGTGAACCACCATACAGAAATACTAGGAGATGGTGAAAGGAGCTGGAAATAGAAAAATTAAAAAACAGAAAATGCTGATTCACAAATTAGGGAATGTGCATCTTCAAAGAGAAGTGAGTGACCCTATGGTCCAGGGCGGCACTTTCGGTGATCTGGACTGTTATCAACAAGTTACAGGTCCCTCTGAAACTAGGAAAAGGTGAGGAGGAAGTACAATTAATTCCAACAAGGAAACTGCCAGTTTGGGGAGGCCAAGGAAGAAGACCTAGCAATGCAGTGCCACGAAGGAGTTAGGTGGCTCTGGATTACTCGGAACTTTACAAGCCATTTTATATTGTTTGTTTCGAGAAATTACAAGTAAATATCCTAAGATTTTGTAAGTATCTCAGAGGAGTGCCAAACTGACTAAATAATCTTTAAGTCCCATCTACTCTACTATTTCACAGATATTTCCTCTATTTTAACTTATTTCATTTTCACAACCCTGAGGCCCATCAATAGGTAACTTCACCATGGTCACCAGGTGGGAAGTGGTAGCACTATTTAGGACTAATTCCAGGCCTTGTGCTCTTTCCTGTACTCACCATTACTATACAAGGAGAAAAGTGCAAATCAATATAAGTGTAGTGTTCTGTGGGAATAGGAAGATAGAACTACAAAACTGCCTGAGAGGTAAAAGCATGCCCCTAAAACAGTGGTTCTCAGCCTTCCTAATGCCGCAACCCTTTAATACAGTTCCTCCTGTTGTGGTGACCCCCAACCATAAAATTATTTTCGTTGCTACTTCATAACTGTAATTTTGCTACTGTTATGAATTTTAATGTAAATATCTGATGTGCAGGATGGTCTTAGGTAACCCCTGTGAAAGGGTCATTCAACCCCCAAAGGGGTCTCCACCCACAGGTTGAGAACCACTGCCCTAGAAGGTGGTGTTTGACTATAGTCTTCAAGTTTTTGTAAACACCAGGCTGGTGGGACTGGGAAAAGCCAGCTAAGTAAGGAGACCATTCCCTCATGGACAGAGAGTACCTGGCTCAGCTCCCAGGTTGCCCTCTTTGAGGGAGAGTGAAGAGAGGAGATAAAAGTGGAGAGGGGTGGAGAAAACTCATTGCAGTTTTTTTTCCCCCTCTTCTACATCAAAGTGTATTTGTCTTTTGTCACATAATCTAATCCATACCATTATGATGACACATTTTTATGTTTCCCTTTGGATAAACATTTCATTCTAAAGGGAAATTCTATCCCATCGATTGATGAAGGGATAAATAAAATGTGTTATATCTATATAATGGAATATCATTCAGCTCAGAACAATGGGGGATGAAACACTGATAAATTCCACGACATAAATAAATCTTAAAAACATTATGCTCAAACAAAGACTCATCACAAAATATCAAATATTGTAGATTTCATTTATATGAAATGTCCCCAAGAGGCACTATAGAGAAATAGGTTAATGGTTGCCTACGGCTGAGGAGGAGGGGTTGGAGAGGAAAGGGGGAGTAATTATCAATGGGCATGGGGAGTTGCTTTCTGGGGTTAAAATTGTTGTAAAACTGTGGTGATGGATGCACAATGCTGAATAAAGACCACTCAAGTATACACTTTAAATAGGTGAATTGTATAGTATGTGAGTATAATTTATAAAAGCTATATTCAGAAAAAGGATATCTGAAGATAAAACACCCTCTTCGCTGACTCATCATTTCTTGGGTTATAATGTGCCAGTCACTTGCTAGAGGCTGAGAATAAACACCCATCAAGGCCTAGTCCTTATCCTTAGGAAGCTTATAGTCTGGTGGCAAGAAAATTAAGTAAGCATTTATAACACAAGGATTATTGAAAGGACGGCCTTGCTAATGATCTAGCTAACAGAGAAAGATAAATTATCAAGGAAGAAGTAGGAGAAATAAGCTGCTCCTTTTGTTTTATTTGGATTAAACATCTGGTGGCAACTTGTGAGGATAGTTGGTCTTTATAGTGAAATAATAGAGAAACCACTAATTTGTAGTTATTCAGTAAGGACTAAATCAATCCCTCTTTCTACTTTCTTTCTCTTGCTAGCAATGCCCCACTGTTTCCTTTTCATAAACCACTGCAAGAGCAGACCAAAGAGAAATGTCAGTTTTTTCTCTTTACATTCACTATGTCCTTTGTCTTTCAGAATGTTTCCTTTAGAACCGAGTAGTTCCTGAGTGTCCAGGA
The DNA here is from genome assembly GCA_963574355.1 of Loris lydekkerianus. NCBI lineage: Eukaryota > Metazoa > Chordata > Mammalia > Primates > Lorisidae > Loris > Loris lydekkerianus. Next base: position 8,528 of record CAUYPK010063979.1, on the reverse strand, counting down.
GGAACAATGGGAATGGCATATGTTTTCAACCTTGCCAGGAGGAAAAAAGGAAACAACATCTGTATTCACAATACCTTGTGAATTTGACTACAGTTATCTTTTTTTATCCCCTTAAATTCAACAACTGCTTGACCTCAGCTGGGGGCATTCTTTCTTTGGGATGCCATGCCATCTCCCTGCTTTCTTCCCTCTCTCACTTCCTCTCTTCTCTTTATCATATAAAAGTCTACACTTTTTTTTTTTTTTTTTTTTTTTTTGAGACAGAGTCTCACTATGTTACCCTGGGTAGAGTGCCACAGCATCAAAGCTCACAGCAACCTCAAACACTTGGGCTTAATCAATCCTCTTGCTTCAGCTTCCCAAGAAGGTAGGACTACAGGTGCCCACCACAACACCTGGCTAAGGTCTATACTTTTATATCCTAATTTTGATCTAGAGAAAGTCTTTCCTTATCTACTGAGGAACACCTACTTAGCTTTCCACCCTAACACAACTCATTGTCTTAAACTTAACTTTCTATCTCTGAGAGTTCATTCACAGCCTGGAAAAGCTCTAAGCAGATGGCAGGGGTGTGAGCTCCCTACTCAAGCTCCCTGCCTTAGTTCCTGGCATAACTACCTTTCCAAGGATTCTGATAAGCCAGCCTCACAGAATATAAACATAAAAAGGAAAAAAACAGATACAGCCTTCAGCCATCTCCTGTTATCAGCTTACAGCATTAACTGTTTCTTTACCCCTGTTCCCTATAAAAACTACAAGCTGCTTCTGCTTAAGGGCCAGTACATTTCCTCTCTTTCTTCCATGTGCCATGCCTCATTCCCTTATCTCTCTTTCTCTCTATCTCCCTTTCTGAAAAAGCAAAATAAACTTCCTTAAAAACTATTTTAATTTTTGTATGAGAAATCTTAGCCCATGATGTGAGTCTCCACCCTAACAATCCTGCTGATGGACTTTTAGAGGTAGGAGACGTTGCAATAGATGCCTTTTAGCTCTCTTAAAAATCACTTCCACTTGAGCCACAGACTTACTGTATATGTAATAACTAATAACTGAACAGCACTTTAAAGTTTATAAAGCACTTTTTCATTTAGTAGACCTGCATGATTGTAAGCATACCCAAGGATCATTCAGACTATAATGCTAGGCTAGCTAAAGGGAAGCCATCTTGCTTCCAGTCTGATTTTGGTTTGCTCTGTCTTCAACAGTTTAGAATTAACTTCTGCTTGTTTACGCAGTTGCCAGGCACAAGATTAGAAAATGACCTTGAGAAAAAACAGATTAAGAGTCTGGAATAGGGCTCAGTGCCCATAGCACAGTGGTTACAGTGCCAGCTACATGCACCAAGGCTGGCAGGTTTGAACCCAGCCCAGGCCAGCTAAACAACAATGACAACTGCAACAACAACAACAACAAAAATAGACGGGCATTGTGGCGGGTGCCTGTAGTCCCAGCTACTTGGGAGGCTAAGGCAAGAGAATCACTTAAAGCAGTGGTTCTCAACTTTCCTAATGCCATAGTGTATTTTCATTGTTAAAAAGGGGTCACGACCCACAGGTTGAAAACCACTGACTTAAACAATGGGGGTCTCACTATTTTGCTCAGGCTGATCTCAATCTTCTGACCTCAGGTGACTGTCTACCCTGTTCTCCCTAAATGCTGGGATTACAAGTGTGAGCAACTGGTCCTGGCCAAAAATAGTATTTTAATTGGGAAAGATATATTAAGCACTTACAGGGAAAATTAAAAACTAATAAGTCGTAGGATCTACCTTCAAAATGCCTATAATTCAGTAGGGGAAACAAACAAGTAAAATAATAGCTGTGTAAAGAATAATGTTATGATAAAAGATGCAAACTAAGGAAGCTCAGAGGAGGAACATCTGATTCTGATTTCCAGGAAATGTATAAGTTAATTATTAAAGGATGAAGTTCAGTTAGCTACCTGGGAGAGAAAGACTGAATATTTCAGACAGAGTTAATAGGCATGAACATCAGGGAATTCAACCTTATTGACATGAAGGCTACCTGTGTACATAGAGGAATGGAAGGAGAAAGCTGGGATCAGAACAAGAAAGTGTTTGCATAGCTAAATTTGAAAGTTTACCTAAAGGCATGCAGAGTTACTGAAGGTTTTTAGTTAGGCAGTGACAGGTCCAGAGACCTGATTGATATTCTAGAAAATTCTCTCTGTCTGCCACATGAGAAATGGATTGAAAGAAGTGAAGCCAGAGGCCTTCTAAGAAATGGAAAAAGTGGTAAGATCCTGAAGTAGGCATGGACATAAAAGATAAATTAAGGGGAGAGGCTCTCCAGGACTTAGCAACTGGTTGGACATGGTGGCAAAGGTAAGTTGGCTTCTGGCTAGGAACCCTGGTTGGATGGAAGTGCGAGGTCACGTGAAGACATGGGAGGAGGAGCCAGTCTGGAGTGAACAGAGGCATCATGAGTTTTAGAAAAACCCAGTCCTGGTTTTATAACTTATTAGTTGTGTGACCAAGAATAAGTCACCTGCCTTTTCTGTAGGAAAGTGGTATCTGCTTTGTACATAGATCATGTTGCTGGCAGGTTTAGAGGTTCTGAGGCGAGTGTTGGTGAAGGAAAGGTAGTTTTATTCAGGTATACAAGCCAGCCTTGTCTCAAAGATTCTCTCCTACTCTCTGCTTACCAAGCAACTTATAAAGGGAAAGGGGAAAGCAAGCCCTGTTTATCTCCAAACAATAGATTGTCTTTGGGTGGATCTTGTCATCTACAGTCATTTGTTGGCCTATTCCAGACTTTTTTTTGAGACAGTGTCTCATTATGTCACCCTTGGTAGAGTAAAATGGTTTCACGACTCACAGCAACCTCCAACTCTTGGGCTTAAGTGATTCTCTTGCCTCAGCCTCCCAAGTAGCTGGGACTACAGGTGCCCACCACAATGCCCAGATATTTTTGTTGTTGTTGTCATTGTTATTTAGCAGGCCTGGGCTGGGTTCAAACCTGACAGCCATGATGTATGTGGCCAATGCCCTAACCACTGAGCTACAGGTGCCGAGCTGAGACACCCCCCCCCCCATTCTTACAAAAGAGAAAAAAAAAAATTAGTTGGGCATGGTGACAAGCCTGTAGTCCTAGCTACTTGGGAGGCTGAGGCAGGAGGATCACTTGAGTCCAGGAGTTCAAGACAATGAGCTATTAGGATGATGCTATCCTCCAGCCTGGGTGACAAAGTGAGACTCTGCCTCAATAAACAAAACTAAAGCAACTCTGAGAGCTTTCCAATAGCTGAACATGTGCAGGTTTCTGGCAGGTTCCTGGAGGGTGCTGTACTCAGGGAGGGCACGGAAGCTCTGGGCCCTTTCCTCCATGTCTTGTCCTACATATCTCTTCATCTGTATCCTTTGTAATATCCAAGGTGGTAAACATTAAAAAAAGAGAGAAATTCTTCAGGCAATGAGGTGACAATGGATATTATTTCTAATTTAAATACCTATTTAATATCAATAGAAAAGTTTTCTTTAATTTTTTTTTTTTTTTTTTTTTTTTTGAGACAGAGTCTCATTCTTGCCCTGGGTAGAGTACTGTGGCATCCTTATAGTTCACAGCAACCTCAAACTTGGCCTCAAGTGATCCTCTTGCCTCAGCTTCCTCAGTAGCTGGGACTACAGGCATGCACCACAACGCCTAGCTAGTTTTTCTATTTTTAGTAGAGCCAGGTCTCACTCTTGCTCAGGCTGGTCTCGCACTCCTGACTTCAAGCAGTCCACCTGCTCTAGGCCTCCCAGAGTGCTAGGATTACAGGTGTGAGCCCCGGAACCTGGCCTTTAATCATTACTTTTATCAATGTCTTTCATTTTCTATTATAACTGAAAAAGTAATGTATCACTTCAGTGAAGACAGGTTCACCATATCAAAACACTGAATCTGAAGTTGCTTAATGATGGAAAGATTGACATAATGCCTAGCATAGACTACTCCATGGAAAGGGATTCCAAAAAAAGTGACTGCTTTACACCCTGAACCTTGTAGGGAATCATCTGCAGAGATGAAATGCACTCACACTTGCATCAGTCTCTTGCTGCATCAGCAAAATCACTCCTCTGGGAAATTACTATGGAGTTTACCTTTCTTGTGTAACACTTTGAAACCAAGCTTTGGCAACATAATTATCATTCAAAAGTAGGTCATCCTTTAGACACAGTGAGTAGAATTACTTCTGAGCAATAGATTACTATTCACAAGCATTCTTTGTCGCCATATTCTTCTTATTGCTATTGGTTAAAACTAGGGTGTAGTTGTTGGCTATAAGGTCTAGCCTGATAGTCTTCAACTTTATCAGATTGGAAAGCTCTTTTACATCCACCAAGGTGAAAATATTGTCAAAGGTTAGAACACTTGGCAAATTAAGTGCTAGTGGTTTAGTAACATTGCATTTCTTTGTGTGTATATGTAGGTATGGGGGGGGGAGCAGTGATTTAGAAATACTTCTACAACTTATGTCCTATGTAGTTCTTTTCTATTCATTCAGTCAACAAATTTATCTATCTATCTATCTATCTATTTATTTATTTATTTATTGAGACAGAGTCTCACTCTGTGCCCTGGATAGAGTGCCAGGGTGTCCTAGTTCACAGGAACCTCAAACTCTTTGACTCCAGCAATCCCCTTGCCTCAGCCTCCCAAGTAGCTGGGATTATAGGTGCCCACAGCTAAAGCTGTGTTAGTTTTTGTACTTTTTAAAATTTTTTTTTTTTCAGAGACAGTCTCACTTTATTGCCCTGTATAGAGTACTGTGCTATCACAGCTTACAGCAACCTCCAGCTCTTGGGCTTAGGTGATTCTCTTGCCTCAGCCTGCTGAGTAGCTGGGACTACAGGCGCCTGCCACAACACCCAGCTAATTTTTTGCAGTTTGGCAGGGGCTGGGTTTGAACCTGCCACCCTTGGTATATTGGGCCGGCTCCCTACTCACTGAGCCACAGGTGCTGCCCCTAGTTTTTGTATATGTATATATTTTTTAGTTTTTGCGTTTTTAATAGAGATGGGAATCTTCCCATTTAGGCTGGCCGGGTCTTCCTTTTGTTCAGACTGGTCTTGAACTCCTGAGCTTACCTAATCCACCCTCCTCCGCCTCCCAGAGTGCTAGGATTACAGGTGTGAACTACTGTGCCCAGCCTAGGGATATAATTTTAATAACTATAACAGACACCATTGTTTTCATCCTTATTACTTATACCTATAAACAATAAATCTTGCAGAAAGCAAAATACCTTCTTAGGTGCTTTAACCTGCACATCATACGGATGTTACTCAAGAATTGGCCAACTCTAAGTAAGGGCCCTACAACCTCCAATTAACAAAATAGGATTCTCTCTGGGCGGCACCTGTAGCGGGTAGGGAGCCAGCAACGTACACTGAGGCTGGCGGTTTGAACCCGGCCCTGGCCAGCTAAAACAACAATGACAACAATAACCGGGCATTGTGGTGGGCGCCTTTAGTCCCAGCTACTTGGGAGGCTGAGGCAAGAGAATCGCTTAAGCCCTAGAATTTAAGATTGCTGTGAGCTGTGATGTCACAGCACTCTACCCAGGGCGACAGATTAAGACTGTCTCAAAAAAAAAAAAAAAAAAAAAAAATGCCCCACATTTGAGACAGAGTCTCACTTTGTGGCCCTGGGTAGAGTGATATGACGTCATAGCTCAGAGCAACCTCAAACTCTTAGGTTCAAGTGATTCTCTAGCCTCAGCCTCCCAAGTAGCTGGGACTACAGGCACCTGCCACAACGTCCCGTGTATTTTTTTTTGGGGGGGGAGGGGGAGCGGGGATGGGTTTGAACCCGGCACTTCCAGCATATGGGGCTGGTGCCCTACTCCTTTGAGCCACAGGCACCGCCCCTAATTTTTTTTTTTTAAATTAAATTTTAGCCGTGTACATTCATGCAATCATGGGGTACAATGTGCTGCTTTTATTTTTATTTATTTATTTATTTATTTTTATTTTTTATTTTTTTGAGACAGAGCCTCAAGCTGTTGTCCTGGGTAGAGTGTGGTGGCATCACAGCTCACGGCAACCTCCAACTCCTGGGATTAAGTGATTCTCTTGCCTCGGTCTCCCAACTAGTTGGGACTACAAGCACCCGCGGCAACAACGGCAGGCTATTTTTTGGTTATAGTTGTCATTGTTGTTTGGAAGGCCCGGGCTGGATTTGAACCCGCCAGCTCTGGTGTATGTGGCTGGCGCCTTAGCCGCTTGAACTACAGGCGCCATCCAACGCCCATCTATTTTCAGAGACCGGGTCTCGGGTTTGCTCGGGCTGGTCTGTAACTCTTGACCTCTGGGGATCTACCCTCCTGGGCCTCGCAGATAGAGTGTACTCTTGAACATCAAAAATACGCTCTCAGTGGTTACCTAGAGGGTGGGGGACTAGGAGACCAGGACATAAGGATAAGGGGTAGACTTTTCACTGTAAGCAGTTGGGTACAGCTGACTTTTCCTCCACGTGTGTTTGCGCGAGATCGGGCTTCCAGGCAACAGCGCGCAGCTGCAGAGCTTTGAGGCTCGGCAGGGTGGCACCCACGCCCCCTGCAGCGCGCTCAGCCCGGGGTCCGCGGGGTGGGGCCGCCAGGGGGCGCTGGCTCCGGGTACCCCGAGCCTCCGCGGGGAGGAGATCGAGGCTCTCACCCGATGCCCGGGGGACCGCGCTGGATGTTGTTGGGAAGCAGCTCCGGGTTGCAGGGCAGGAATGTGCCCTTCCCCCGCAGCAAACTTTCAGTCGCTGTAACGGAAGCAGGAACTTGCTAACCACAAACCAGTCCGGCGGGTGCGGGAGCTGCGGAGCATCCCCTGCTATCCTCGCCTAGAACCTAGGGCGGATTCGCTGGTCCTTCCCGAGAGCGCAACGGAGCTGTTCTCGCACCCGGAGAGGCCCTGGGGTCCTCTCGCCACCAGGTAAAGGCCTCTCCGCCCTTTCCCCGTCGCCACCTGCGGCGACAGCAGCTCAGTTCCTTAACACGGCTGCTCCACCCGTGTCAGAGAACCCGAAGGACCAGGCTGGGGAGAATAAGGGCTGACCAGGATCTTTGTGTCGCTGCAGTTTTCCAAAGGGAACCTCCAAGGAGGCTCAGAGCACCTGCCATAAATGGCACCGCCTCTGTATTGTCATCAGGGGAGGCAGAAGAATTAATCAGTGAGCAACAGACGTTTCCTCAAAGGAAGGGAAAATCTCCCATGTTTTCTTGCATGGTTTGTCTTCTGTATTCATTATTGAACCTGCTAATTGGCTAATATCCTAGGGTGTATGTACGTACGGTTATAAGCATCTTGATAGATTATAGTATGCCATGAGTAAAATGATTTCGAATATTTGAAATAGTTACATACGAGTGAGTTTTAGTGACTGTAGTAAGCAGGCCATAAAACTCAGGTGGGTCCTCTCCCACCTCTATCCTTTTCCGTCTTTCAATAGATTCAACTTAACTTTGGGCCCTTAAGGCCTGAATAATAATGGACTAGAAGATTCCATTAACCTGATTGTGGAGTCCTCAGTACTTTGCAGTCCAGGGATATAAAAATGCTGCATACTGAAAGCCCAGCTCCTGCCCCCTCTGCTGGCTTTGTTTAGGTTTCTTTGTGAGAGCTTGAAAGAAGACTACTTCAGAATCCATTCAAAGTAAAGTATTGGCCTGGATTTCCTCTTTTGTGTTCCAGAGACTGGAAAAGAGGCTTGCAGAATGTGTCAGTATAAGGGTACATGTGAAACTTAGTAAATGTAGAATATAATTGTCTTAACACAATAACTAAGAAAATGCCAGGAAGGCTTTGTCAACCGTTGTGATGAAAATGTGTCAAACTGTGTATAAAACCAGTGTATGGTGTCCCATGATCGCATTAATGTACACAGCTATGATTTAATAATAATAATAAAAAGTGTCAGTATAATAAGTAACTTGTGCCAGGATTCTTAATCTGGACAGTCCATGATACCCAACATGTCCCTGAGTAGAATTCAGAAGGTCTGTGAACTTGGGTGGAAAATTTGTTATATATTTCACTAACATCTATCTGAAATGTAGCATTTCCTTCAACAGGAATGTAGGAAAAGCCACAGTAATATTAGCAGTAGCCAATAGTTGCCATCAGCAGAAATCATAGATATCTTATATCATGTTACTTATTGCAAATATCTTGAAATATTATTTATACTCAACACTGAAAGGTTCCGGACCCAAGGATAAACCATTCCAAGATATGAGACGAAAGAAAACCAAGATCAAATTCATGCCTTTATTCCAATAAAGTGGCCTTTATTCCACCTACAGTGCAGATGGGGTGAGATTCCTGACCAGGCAGGGATTTGAAGGGTTAGGACAGTCAGGATAGGTTGCATTCCTATTTCCTGGGGCCATGAACTTGGCCCTTCCTGGGGGGGGGGGGGGGGCCATTAACTTGACCGTCGCTGGGTGGGGCAAGTTTATTTTGGCAGGGACACCTGATCTAACAAACAGTACTTCATTATTATGGCAGTTATAAGATACAGCACTTACTATCTAAA
>CAUYPK010063978.1:0-21113 GCA_963574355.1 Loris lydekkerianus | reverse complement strand
CAGAAAATGGACTGTAGTGAGTGATTCCCTCATAGGCTTCTCAGTCTCCAAGGGAGAGAAATGAAGGTGGAGATCTGGGAGGTAAGAAGTCTGATTAAGAATTAATTTTAAATTAGGGTTTCCAGATGAATGCTGTAACCCTTTTTAACATTCTTATAGAGAAACTTGAGTATGCCACTGTCCTTCATAGAAACAGTAACAATGGCAAACAGTCTTTACTGAGCATTTGTTTATATACTGGACATTGTGCTAACTGCTCCACATGCATTGACTCATCAATGCTCACAGCAACCCAAAGTATTCCATTGTATGACTGTACTACAATTTTATAACTCATTTTAATGGTAGACCTTTGAGTTGGTTCAGTTTTTAGACTATTACAATGAGTGTTCCATACATTTTTTTGTTTTGGTTTGGTTTGATTTGGGTACATATGTTGCCCATTTCTACTTTGCACTGAGGTAGTAGTAGGATTGCTTAGGTAAAAGGCTGTTTATATGTTCAGCTGTAGAAGATACGATCCTGTTTTTCCAGTAACAGTATATAAGAGTTCTAAATGCTCCACATCTTTGTATCACTTGTTAATAAATTAAAGTCCTTTTAAAGAAACTATTTGTACTGCAGATATTTTCTCCTACACTTTTGAAGGTGATTTGAACAGAAGTTCTTCATAATGTGATCCAACTAATCAATGGCTTTTAAAAAATGATTAGTGCTATAGCCCAAGAAGAAGGGGGTAAGAGGAGAGGGAGGTGGGTGGAGGGGGAGGATGGGTGGAGGGAGGGTAATTGATGGGAACACAACTACGGTGCATTTTATAAGGGTACACGTTAAATTTACTAAGTGTAGAGTATAAATGTCTTAACACAACAATTGAGAAAATGCAGTGAAGGCTATGTTAACCAGTTTGATGAAAATATTTCAAATGGTATAAAAAGCCAACACATTATACCCCATAATTGCATTAATGTACACAGCTATGATTTAATAAGAAAATGATTAGTGCTTTTTTATATCTTATTTAGGAAATTGTTGGCTACTTCAAGATCTTGAGGAGGAAACCTCCAAGTTTTTCCTTTAGGAATTTTATTATTTTTTTACATTTGCATTTATGATCTATTTGGAATTGAGTTTTTATATGGTATGTGGTAAAGGTTAAGATGACTTTTTATTCCACATAAATATACATATCTAGTTGACTCAGGGCCATTCATTGAGAAAGCTTTTTGTGTGTTTTTTGTTGTTGTTGTTTGTTTGTTTGTTTTTTCTGATTACACTCAGTGTCTTAAGTTGGAGATGATCATGGGTGGGGCTATTTCTAAACCCTATTCTATTCTTTTGGTTTGCTAGTCTACCCTTATGCTAACACCATAGTCTCATTCACTGTAGTTTGGGATATTTAATGTGTTATTTTATTTCTATAACTGCATTCTTTTAAATTTCATTTACTAATTATTTGTTGCTGGTATGTGAAAACAAAATTGATTTTGAAATTAACCTTATATCCAGTAAATTCACTGAATTTATTTATTAACTCTGTTTTCATATTATTTTGGATTTTCTACCTATATAGTCATACTTTTTTTGGTAAATAAAGATAGTTTGCTCCTTTCATTTCAGTCTCTGTATTTTTATTTCCTTGTTGTGCTGGGTAGGACCTCTAGCACACTGTTCAATGGAAGTGATGAAAATGTGAAAAGGGACATCTTTGCTTTTCTTTTATTTATTGCTTATTATTTCCCTAGTAAGTATAATATTTGGTATATAGTATCTTTATAAAATATTATTTTGGTGTATAAAAGTTTCCTCTAGCCATAGTTTGTTCAAATTTGTTCTCTTAAAATTAAATATGAATGTCAATTTCTTTTCAAAAGATTTTTCTGAGTTGGTAAGATGAATATTCTCTATTTTATGAATGTAGAGAATTACATTGATTTATAGTTGAATGTAAACTAACCTCACATTCCTGGAATGGCTATCATTTATTGTTTTAGATATTGTTACATTCTATTTGTTCATATTTTGCTTAAAATTTTAGATCTGTATTTATGAGATAAATTGGCCTGTATGAATCTTGTACTATCCCTTCAGATTTTTGTGCCAAATTTGTTCTGGAATTTGTTCTCTAAAATCTTCTGTGTGCGCCAGCCGCAGTGGCTCAAACCTGTAATCGTAGTACTCTGGGAGGCAAAGGCAGGGGATTGCTTAAGCTGAGGAGTTTGAGACCAACCTGAGCAAGAGAAAGATGAGACCCTGTCTCTACTAAAAACAGAAAAATTAGCTGGGCATTGTGGCAAGTGCTTATAGTCCCAGCTATTTGGAAGGCTGAGGGAAGAGGATTGCTCAAGTCCAATAGTTTGAGGCTGCTGTGAGCTACGATGATGAGCTACGATGATGAGCTTCAGGGTGACAGAATGAAACTCTGTCTCAAATAAATAGATAAATAATTGTTTTTTGGTGTAAGTTAGTGTTATTTGTTTCTTAAATTTTTGGAAGAATTCACCAGTGATGTTATCTGGACCTGGAGATTTTGTAGGAAGATTTTTATTTATAGGTTCAATTTTTTTTTTTTTTTTTTTTTTTTTAAAGATACCTCAGCCTATTGAGATTTTTTCTTAAGCCAATATGATAAACTATGATTTTCTGGGAATTTGTTTATTTTACCTAAATTATAAATTTATTGGCATTAAGATTTTTATATTGTCTTTTTATTACCTTTGTGATGTTTGTAGACTCTCTGGTATATCCCATTTGTCATTTCTCATACTAGTAACTTGTGCTTTATCTCTTTTTTAATTTTTTTTATTATAAATCATAGCTGTGTACTTTAATATGATCATGGGGCACCATACCTTGGTTCATAGATCGTTTGACACATTGTCATCACACTGGTTAACATAGCCTTCCTGGCATTTTCCCAGTTATTTTGCTAAGACATTTACATTCCACATTTGCCAAGTTTTACATATACCCTTGTAAAAATTCATAACCTTTAAAACAGTGGGTTTGAAATGTGCCTCTAATCACCTTCTGATGTATTGGCAGTATTTGCCAGGTTGCACCCAATCATGCCCCTTTTAGGTGTCTCCCTGGCTTCCGTGACTTGTGAGATCCAGATTCACAGCTGAGCTGGAGGCAGATCCTGTTCAGGCTGGCGGTTTGCTTCTGCCGGAAGTGTCTCCTCCACAGACCAAGTTAAAAGTCATCTGGCTCAGCAAGACGGTGCCCTCGAGGCCGAGTATAATCTCATCTCTTCCCTTCAATGGATCTCCACATCTTTGGTTTCTTTTATTACTTTTTTAACTTTTATTTATTTTTTTAAATTTCAGATTAAGATGAGGGCACAAGCCATTATGTTATATAATTTACATATGAAAGGCTAAGGTCAGAGTTGTAGTTGTGTCCTGCACCCAGGGAATGTGCCATATACCCATGCATTTTACCCACTGAACCCCTTTTTGAATTTAATTGGGAATTTTCTCTCGTGTGGATCTATGATTGTTAATCTCCTAGTTTCAAACTGTCACTGTGTGCATGTTATGCTTTGGTTTTCTTTAAATGCAGGAAACTGAGGTGATTATGGGGCAATCAAGAAGCAAGTGAGAATCCTGCCTCAGCCGTGTCCTCCATGTGCCTCTCCTGGCTTTCACCCCCACCTCGCTAGGGAGACTCCAGCGAAGCGTCCTTCCCCTTGGTGTGCAGGTCCATCTTCTGATCCTTTCAGAGAGGCTGGCAGAACATCAGAACTGTGTGTTCCCTTTTTTTATTTTAAACTTGGCCTCCAACACTTCGGATTTCCAATGACCAAAAAGTGGACTGCAACCACTGAATGGCAGAAAGGAAACCACCACCACTGAGCGCCACCCTCCCTGGATTGGCCTCTGATTGGCTGGATTCCATAGCACCACCCTCCCCAACTGCACCTCTGATTGGCTGGATTCCATGGCACCACCTTTCCCAACTGCACTTCTGATTGGCTGGATTCCACAGCACCACCCTCCCTGATTGTGCCTCTGATTGGCTGGATTTCATAGCACCACTCTCCCTGGATTGAGCCTCTGATTGGCTGGATTTCATAGAAGACTAAAATCTGAAGGGAACAAGTCTGCACAAGGATGATTTGTTCACAAAGATGTGCAGACACAAGCTTTAGCATTAGATCCTGGAGGGCATGCTCTCTAAAAACTTCCCTACAGCTTAGTCACCACCAAACCTGGAAGCCAAATCCATGCGGTGCTCAACTGGGAAGGGGGTTGGGGTAGAACCAACCTCTCTTAGGCCCCTACCATATACCAAGCATGTTGAATTGACCTGTTAGGTCAGAGGTTACCATCACCCCATTATACAGAGGAGAAAACTGAGGAAGTCACCTGCCTAGTCATTCAGTGCTAGGACGCAGACTCTTGCATGTCCGTCCCAAAGCCCAGGCTTCTTCCACTTCCACTCCCAAGAGCCCCGAGGCCCTCGCTTTACCCAGGACCTAACCATCCCATGGCTACTTACTGTATGCGCTTTCCTTTATGGCAAATTCCTTGAGTGAGGTTCCAAATTCTTGGGGCAGGCGAAGGGAGAGGACTTTCTTCTGCATTTTGGTGGATTTATGAACCAGGAAGAGCTAGTGGAGGGAAAAGAAATTCAAGGTGAGGAAATGTCTAGAAGGTTGGAACCTGAACACATGATTTCCTTCATACCCTCTTCCTAGTTGAAGTGCAGGCCTCAGTACAGGAGACTCTACTGCCAGAGAAAGGGGTGCTCAGAGAGACGCTGCAGACAGCTGGCTTTGATAACTGGCTTCAAAAGAATCCTGCTTTCCCTTTGACAGAACCTTCTCGCCGAGGCTCAAAACTCCTCCAGTCAGCATCAGCATTTTCAGTTTTACTGCTGGAATTACATATTCTCCATCCCCTGTCTATCTGGGCATGTCAGCAGATGAAACCTGACTTCCAAACACAGGTTACATGGCTGAACCACGGGTGGTGACAAGGAGCTTATCAGCTAGTTTGGATCAAAGGAGTATTCAGAATAGGAATTTGAATTTGATGCCAATAGTTAAAAAGCAGGAGTTGTTTTGGTTTCCACATTAAAATCTGAATTTCTAGCTTCTCTTGGGAAAAGATGGCATAGCAAGACAGGCTTGGTGGCAGCAGTTGGCTGGAACTGCAAACTGGCTGCTCCATTTGGGAGGTGGGTGGATGTGTTCTGAGGGTCACCCCAGACAGTGCTGACCATTTACTTCTGACTCAATGTTCCACCAGTTCTTTCCAGATCCGAATACTGTCTTCAGACATGTGCGTTAAACAATCACAGCTCCTAGTGCTGCTGATCTCAGGACACCACCTCCAGCTGCTGCCAAGTTCAGCCTGCCATGTGTCACGGTGCAGGCCACGCACTGCACAACTGTAGGAGGCACATTGCCCAGCGGCAAACTGAACAGCATTCCCTGGAGTGTGCAGTGTGGCTGAGGCCTGGTTCCCTTCTGGGGCACGTGGACACTCTCCACGGATCCTAACCTGTTCCATTTCTCAAGCTACTTCTCTTTCCTCTACCCTTGGACACCTACCCTGCACCTCTCCAGTCCCCTACCTTTCTACACATTTTTCCCATCTAATCTTCACTCTTCTCCTATGTCCGGTTAATAGTTCCTAAGATAACTTGTTTGAGGTACGGGGGGCATGTATAGGAATGGGGTGTCTTATGAGGACTGAGACAGGAAGATTTTTAAGATCATCCAGTAGCAGAGCTGGGGCTCAGTGTCTCCAGGACACCCTAAAATGGAAGCAGGTGTTTCTTAAGTAGCACCCTGGTGGGTAAGAGGCCCCAGCACTGCTGGCTGGTGTAGAGAAACCGTTCCTCCATCTTGCAGGCAGGGATCTACCTGAGCCTGGGGCTTGAGGAAAATCCCCCCGTGGGCCTTATTTCCTGGAGGACTGCAGCTTTCCAACAGGTTGGGTGAGGTCTGGCCTGCAGATCAAACTCATGCAGCTGCCTGTTTTTGTAAGAAAAGTTGTATTGAAACACAGCCACGCCTTCCAGTGCTGTTTACATGGTGCCCATGGCTGCTGTGGCACGGTGATGGCAGACTTGGTTAGGTGTGACGAAGACTATAGGACCTGCAAAGGTGGAAATATTTACACTCTGGCCCTTTGCCAGAAACCGTATGAAGTCCCCTGTCTTAGGTGGTAGATTAATGAAGGGCGGTACCCCATAGGGCAGCGGTTCTCAACTTGTGGGTCACAACCCCTTTGTAACAAGGAAAATACATCCTGCATATCAGATATTTACATTACGATTCATAACAGTAGCAAAATTACAGTTATGAAGGAGCAATGAAAATAATTTTATGGTTGGGGGTCACCACAACATGAGGAACTGTATTAAAGGGTCGCAGCATTAGGAAGGTTGAGAATCACTGCCACAGGGCAAAGTCCAAAGTCGCTTGCACCACCAAGGGCAGTCTCTCAAGTCCTCCCTCACAAGCTGTCAGCCCCCTGGCCCTCCCTCTCTAGTCATTCTTGCGTCTGCTGTCCTCGCCCAGTCCCAGCCTGCCTGGGCTCCTCATCAGGCCCATCCAGGGACTGGGTAGGAGGAGAGCAGGCCGCCTGGCTCGTCTCCCCAGCAGGTCTTGGCAGGAGTGGACACGCCCTGTCTGCCCTGGGCAGCTGGCAGAGAGGGGACCCAGTGCTAGCAATGTGAACTTCTCCCTTCACAGTTTTTTGCAGAAATGCACAGACAGACATCTCGGCTGGTAGAAAGTGAGACGTCCTCATCATACAACAACACCACAGGCCGCAGCCCACGTGCTGGTCAAGGAGTACTCTGCAGAGGTGACCGAGCACGGCACCACGGTACCTCGTCACCTGGCACCCATCCCTACTCATCCCTACCCAGGTCTTAGTTTCTTGTCAAACAAGAAATAATAAAGACTCACATGCAAAAAAGAAAGTTGAACTGACAGGCTTTGGCTGCTAGGAAATGGTTACCTTGCTCCGCCAGCTACTGATGACATTTTCTCCTTTCCTCTCTCTCAATTTCTGAGTTTCTATGTTTCGCCACACGTTCTGTCTTATGTAATCTGTGATTTACTGCATTTATCTTTTGTCTAGCAGTAGACATTATACACGAGTGCTGTCCAGTAGAACTTTCTGCAACAATGGAAATAAATGGTCCACACTCTGCCGTCCGGTGCAGTGGCCACCCATGGCTGGGGGATACTTAAAATGCACGAGGGCAACCGAGGAACTGAACTTCTGATTTTATTTACTTTAATTCATGAAAAATCTAAAGAGCCGAATGGGGCAAGAAGCTACCACATTGGACAGCACAGGACATACTGATCACTAAATAGCTTTTTTCTCAGGCACTTCTGTAAGTCATGTAGCGGTCTCAGTGAGACAGGAAATAGCTGAAGAAACCAAATTGGATTTTGAGCCCTGTGGAAAGCCACTGACTGAGAAAGCCCAAGAAAAAGAGGATTGCTTCAGTGGCCGGACAGACAAGCCTGAGGATGCGTACCTTCAGAAGGCCGGGTTCCCAGGCTCAGAACGGAAGGGAAGCAGCAGCTGCCACTGCGGACCCAGAACCAGGCTCACGCTCAGTGCCCAGGCACGAGAGGTCAGGCCCAGGTCCCTGCCAGGGGCTCCTCCTCATTACCTGACACCAGCTACCCTGCTGAGTCCTGCCCCTCAAACCCCCCCATGCTACCCAGGCAGATGCGGACAGAAAGACCATCGTGAGGGCTCCATTCCTGGGAGCTGGCTCCATAGTTTCCAGAATTTCCCTGCATTGTAACCCACCTACACACTGGGAACTGGGCCCTGCAAGCTGGAACGAACTTTCTGAAAATAACTTCAAGTATTTTTCTTTAAGGCAGCAGCAGCCCTGGCTGCCTCAACCTGTTTCCAGAGGCTCTGAGTCTTACCCCTGGAGGCTGGGGCTGCAGGACCTCCGCGGCCTCCTCCTCGCTCAGACCCAGCTGCAGCCAGACGGGGTGGGTGTGAAGGAGCCGGTCCAGGACACTGAGCCTGCTGGAGAGGCTATCATAGCCAGAGTCCCGGGGACAGAGCTTCCCGTCCTCATCCTCAGAACAGCCACTGTCGTTGTGTCTGACCATGCTAGAAGACAGAGTACCACGGAGGAAGAGTCAGATGCCTGCAGCACAATTCCCCCAATGATGAGACCACCCTTGCAAATCCCCAGGCCAGGCTTGTCACAGCACGTGCACCGTTCTGCAGCCCCACCCTGCTTGTCCTCTCCAGACTGGGAGCTTTCTGAGGGGGGACACCATGCTGTATTTTTCACTCTGTATTTCTAACATGAAAGGGCATGTTTTGTACTTGACAATCTGACCTTCTGTTTCTAACCCCATTTTCAAGAAGGTTCAACGTATTCTAAATACTGTTTAGTTCAGACTCTGTCTTCTGGCGTAAAACATTTCTAACTTTGAGAAGAGAACCCTAAATGCTAAATTCCATGTATGGTAACTGTGAATTCTAAGGCTCTAAAGTGCACGTCATAAGCACGAACGTGGCCCTGATCCTCAGGTAAAAGCTACGCACATGCCCTCATTTTGTACCTTGATTCCTTCTTACAAAGCTAAGCATTCTGGGCAGCACCCATGGCTCAAAGGAGTAGGGCACTGGCCCCATATACCGGAGGTGGTGGGTTCAAACCCAGCCCTGGCCAAAAAAAAAAAAAAAAAAAAAAAAACTGGAAAAAAAAAAACCCTAAGCATTCTTACTACTAACATTATTTATAAGGAAAGCTCATGGTGGAGTGGTGCTATGCAACCGTGAAATCATATCACCGTTATTCCTAACCGTCCTGGGTGAATAAAATGTGGCTACACTTACGGTGGAATATTACTCAGCTGTAGGAAAGAGCGAAGCACAGACCCGCTACCGTGTGCAAAGACCAGGAAAACGGCACACTCAGAGAAGGAGGCCCGGCACACAGACCGCATATGGCCTAACTTCATTTACATAAAATGTCTGGAATAGACAAATCCACAGAAACAGAAAGCGGGTCAGTGGTTACCAGAGAATGGGAGTGATCTCAGATAGGTACCAGGCTTCTTTTGGGGTGACGGGAATATTATGGTATCAGAAGTGGAGATGATCACACAACTTTATGAATATACCTAAAAACCTCCTGTACTTTAAAAGGATAAACTTTTTTTTTTTGAGATAGAGTTTCCTTTTTGTCGCCCTCGGTAGAGTGCCATGGCATCACAGCTCACAGCAACCTCCAACTCTTGGGCTTAGGCAATTTTTTTTTGCCTCAGCCTCCCGAGTAGCTGGGACTACAGGTGCCTACCACAACGCCCAGTTATTATTTTGTTGCAGTTGTCACTGCTGTTTTAACTGGCTGGGGCTTGGTTTGAACCTGCCACCCTGGGTATGTGGGGCCAGCACCCTACCGACTGAGTCACAGGTGCCGCCCAGAAGGGTGAACTTTCTAGCATGTGAGTTTCATCCTAATAAATAAACCAAATTGACCTCCTCTAGTGTCAATACTGAGTCTGGCAGTGAGTGTTAAACCTCCAATTTACAAATGAGAAGACTGAGGCCCAAGGAGCGATGGAGCTGTCTGCGTTATAACAGCCATGAGATGGCAGAGCTGGAAATCAAAAAGTGGTTTGCTGTTCGTCCAACTTTGTGGGTAACAAGTGAGATCAGAACACGGGACAGTTTGCATCTAGGTGGTGGCTACTGTAAGCCAATACGTTCTCTTATTATTATTATTAGTGTTTTTTGAGGCAGTGTCTCATTCTGTTGCCCCAGCTAGTGTGGAGTGGTTTCACCATAGCTCACTGACACCTCAAACTCCTGGGCTCAAGCAATCCTCCTGTCTCAGCCTCTCAGAGTGCAGAGGCTCAGTCCTGCTAAGCATTGCTCTCAGGGTCAGGGCAGGGAAAAAGGAGAGGGGGCAAATTCCCACCCAAGGGTGCTTAGTCCTGGGCTGCTCTCCCTCCACCAATCAGAATGGACGCCCTCAAGGAGCAAGTCACAGTGCAGGTCCTGCGGCAGTGGGGGTGGGGCGTCAGACCTGACCCCTTGTGCGGCTTGTGGTACACAGGGCCTTCAAACCTCTGAACCCAAATAAACCCAAGAGTGTGGCTTTAGATAAAGTCTTCAGTACTGGACAGATGGAAGAAGCTGACAGGAAGGTGAGGGTGGGGAAGTTTTAAAAAGGAAGAGTGCTATTTCCATGTGGACAGTTGCACTCTTAAGAGGTGGGATTGAATATAGAAGAAGCTGATCATTCTGGGGTGTGCACACTATAGCAATACCCGTGGTGACAGCAGGTGGGCTGGGCAGAGATGCTGTGCTGTGCTAACTTACCCTCCTCACATTCCTGACTTTCTTCGGGTCTAAGAATTCTCATTCTTCTGCTCAAATTTCACCTTTGATTTCCTCTCCAATATGTGCAAGTTTTCCTTTGCTTCTGCTACAGGGTTCTAGGTAGGAGTCTCTGTGCCAGAAAAGAATAGTTTCTCCTTCTGCAAATGCCATTTTCAGGGCCTCTGGGTATTTGCAAGTGAATATTTGCAGTTAGAAGAACACACTCTTCAAAGGAAACCGGTGCTAAAATTCCTTTCGCATAAGGTAAGGGAGCCAGCTTTAGACCAACAATTCCCAGCCCTGGCTGACTGTAAAAGTCACCAGGGGAGCTTTAAAAAATCTCAATAGCCAGACTGCACCCCAGATCAAATAAATGAGACACTTTGGAGTGAAATATGGGAACTTGAATTTTTTTTAAGTCCCCAGGGAGATCTCAAGGCAAAGTCAGGTTTATAGCCACTGCTCTGGATCAGCACTTGAGCCCCCAGGGTTTGTTAAGCCACAGATTCCTGGCTGTAGCCTCAGAGACTTTGATTCTGCAGTCTGGGGCGATCCAGAGAGGCCGCATTTCTTACAAGCCCTGGGTGACGTTGTTACTGCCAGTCACACTTTGAGGAGTGGGGAGAGCTTGCATGAAGTCTAAGAGCAAAACGCACACACTGACCCAGTTCCAGTTAGGAGTTTTGTTTTGTCAGGAGGCTGGGGAAGGGAAATGGGTAGCAGGCCACTGAACCAATTCTTAGAGCCTAAATAGAGAAACGTTTCACCCTTCCCATCTCAGTTGGGTTGGCCGTGTTTTGCCAGGACCAAATTCGACGGTGTCTACCAGGGCAACCGTGATGCTCCTGTGAGCAAGAGGAAACCACTGACACCTCTTCCTTCCTTAGAAGGGCACATCCTGTCACTGGTCACTTGTTTCAAAAAGCTAAAAAGCCTCTGCTCTGTCAAGTAATCCCAACCCAAAAAGCCAGGGCCCAGTCCGCGAGACGGTGAATAAGATTCCCGGGGCCTCATGAAGGAGCAACCCTGAATTGGACCTGTCTTTGCAGATGACTAAGCAAACTCTTTGATTCAGCCAGTCATTTGAGGTTTATAGTGTATTATTACAGGACAAATTGGCTTTTATCAGCCACAACCTTCAGGGAAGAACTAACGAATAAGACGCTGAACATGCAGTGGAGGCTGGTGCCCCACCTAGACCCCGAGCGGGAATGGCTGCTGTGAGTGTCGGCTGCTGAGAGCTCCCAGCCGCCCCTTCTGGAAGGGAGAACGGAGGTTATGCCCTCTCCCTGGGAGCAGACCCCTGCTGCCGACATGCTCCTAGGTGGGTGTAGGAGTGGTGCTGCTCAGAGCTCCCAGCTGCCCCTTCTGGAAGGGAGAACGGAGGTTATGCCCTCTCCCTGGGAGCAGACCCCTGCTGCCGACATGCTCCTAGGTGTGGCCCTGGAGTGTTACTCACGCTAAGCTCCCGTGGGGTCTTTACCTAGCTTCCTCCCAGTTCCACCCTCCTCCCTCATTGCTTTGCAGGCTACTCTGAAGATCCTCCCTCCATGAATCACTTGCACAAGAATCCCCAAATCAGTCTTTGCTTCTAGGGAACTTGACCTAATTCAAAACCTAACACAGATGAGATCAATAGAAACTAGTGATTTCAAATCAGATGTCTGCAAGCAAATAGGAGGGAAGGCAGAGAATGAATGGCTTAAACAAGGTAAATCATTGTGATGCAATCCAGGCCACTCTAATAAAGACCTGGTCATGATGGGTCACGACCGGATCCAGCCTCACCCAGCCAGGCATGTGGGACCTTGGTCAGAGAGGTCCTTTTATGAGCCTTGCTTTCTTGATTTGAAAATAGTAAACAATAACACCTCTACCATTAGGTCATAATTGCTGCAGGCAAACATTGAGAATAGGTGCTAGGGCTGGGAGCGGTGGTTCATGTCTGTAATCCTAGCAGTCTGGGAGGCTGAGGTGGGAGGATTGCGTAAGCTCAGGAGTTCAAGACAAGCCTAAGCAAGAGTGAGACCTATCTCTACCAAAAATAGAAAAATTAGCCAGGTGTTGTGGCAGGAGCCTGTAGTCCCAGCTACTCAGGAGACTGAGGCAAGAGGATCTCTTGAGCCTAGTAGTTTGAGGCTAGGCTGAGGCCACAGCACTCTAGTCTGAGCACGCTACTCTGAGAGAGACTCTCTCAAAAAAGACAGTGGGTTCTGAAAGAACTGTTGGGAAATGGAATATTCACAGTCATAGAAAGTTACCCCACAGAGTACTTAATGACTTACAAAAATGAAGAGACACCCTGACAATGAGAGAGAACCTGGAAGACACCATGTGAGTCAAATGATGGGCTTTAACCCTCTAAAAATGACACCTGACCCTGGGTACCATGAGGCCGAAACTCGAGAGGGACGCCACCTCACCCTGGGAGTCTCTCCTGCCCCCCAGATATACTTAACCTGAATCTGCACAGAAGAAAACAATCAGACAGACCCAAATTCAGACACTTTCTGCAAAACTAATAGCCTCAACATGTCAATGTCATAAAAAAACTTATCTTAAGAGGCTATAGAATTATCATTGATTCAAGAATAGTAAAGAGAATCGCTGACTACATTGAGTGCACAGACTTGCTCTTATACGGCATTAGAATAAAAAGAATGATAAAGGACAATTGAAGATATCTGAGTAAGGGGAGACAATATTGTATTAATGTTTAATTTCCTGAATGAGATAATTTTATTATTCTTATGCAGGAAAATGCTCTTATTCTTAGGAGATGCTTACTGAAGCATATAGAGGAAAAGTGTGGAAATGTTTGGAAGTGTCAAATGCTTGGCCCCAAACAGTAAGAAAAAAATAGAGACAAAGAACATGTAAAAAAATTAAGTGAACTCTTGCAACTTTTCCATAATGTTTGAAATTTCTCAAAGTAATAGGTTGGAAAAAAGTAGTAATATCTACCATATCACTGGACTTTTATGACTATAAAGTTCATTGATTTATTCAACTGTTATTGATGTCTACATGTCTAGGCCCATTATCATGGAGAGACACAGATTCAGTCTAGGCCCATTATCATGGAGAGACACAGATTCAGTGAGACCTACAAGCAAAGTTACTGAGAAAACCATGGAACACCCCACACGTGTCAGGTGCCTCTGGGGGCAAAGAGAAAACTCTCTCCAGAAAACTCACCTCCTACCCAAAGCCCCATTTCACCCAAAGCCATAGCAGATGGCTGGATATTCCATCTCCTCCAACACCCACTACCCTCTGATCATAACTGCTTTAAGGCTCTTTGGAGTGTGGGATGCAGGGGGCCTTTCCACTGGCTGGATGCCCTTGATTCCTAGGGCCAGGCATTAGCAGCCCGAGGGGATGGAAAACTAAATGATTGCAGGAAGCTCATTCTGAGTGGGACTCTGTTTTAATAAAATTGACAGAATCAGAGAAACCACGACATGCAGCAGAGCTTCCCAGTGATGGATGTGCTTCCTTGCTGTCATCTAGAATTCCAGAAGCTAGTACAGGCCACCAATGAAGCTAGACCAGAGTCTAGAAACACAAGTGCATTCAGAAGCCTTCCAGGGCTCTTCTCAATACACCATTCCCTCTCCCAAGTTCTATCCCAAATAACACATATCAAGTCCATGTTTTGACTTTCCAGTCCAGTCTTTTTCAAACAAATGAGAGGCAATTACTAAGGCAAAAATAGAACCAGGAGAGGTGGCTCATGCCTAGAATTCCAGCACTTTGAGAGGCCAAGGCAGAAGGATTGCTTGAGGCCAGGAGTTTAAGACTGGGCTGCTCAATATACTAATTTAATTGTTAAATTAGCTGGGTGTGGTGGTACATGTCTGTAATCCTAGCTACTTGGAGGCTGAGATAGGAGGATTGCTTAAGCCCAGGGGCTGGAGGCTGCAGAGAGCTATGATTGTACTACTGTTCACCAGCCCGGGTGATCAAGTGAGACATTGTCTCTAAATAATAATAATAATGATGATGATGCAAAAATACACAAAAATTTGATGTGAGATTATTTCTGTGGAAAAAATATACTGGCACAGTAAATACGGTCAACAACTTTTCACACGGAAGAATTCTATTTTGACTGCTGAAGAGCAAAAATAAAGTTCAACAGCCTAGAGATAAAGAAAAATACCAAGTTTTTACTATCAACCAGCAGTGGTACATGTTCTCTTGGCTAACATGTCTCAGCAGCTGTGCGGTGCTCTGGATGGTTCTGACTTCAGCATTAAGACAGGGAATAAGCAAGAAAGACATAAAGGTCCCTCCGAACTTCCTTCAGCTGAGCAATTAGGTTTTTTAAGTGTATGATTTGGATAATCTATGATAAGATGTAACTTTTTTTTTTTAAACACAGTCTCCCTCAGTTGCCAAGGGTAGAGTGCCATGGCATCACAGCTCACAGCAACATCAAACTCCTGGGCTCAAGTGATTCTCTTGTCTCAGCCTCCTGAAAAGCTGGGACTATAGGCACCAACCAGTTTTTCTATATTTAGTAAAAACAGGGTCTCGCTCTTGCTCAGGCTGGTCTCCAACCTGTGAGTACAGGCGATCCACCTGCCTCGGCCTCCACGGTGCTAGGATTACAGGCGTGAGCCAATGTACCCCATCTGACATTTTCTTAAGGTCAAAAGTTGTTTCAGTTAAATATTTTAAATGCTCAGAGCCCCCATCCTGCCTGGTGCAAAAGTGAACAAATTTTTGTGCTGCAGTCCTCAGCCCACAGCCCACCCTTCCCATTCTCTGGTTGCCTGAAAGGCTGCCCCTTGCAGAGGTGGAAGTGTTTGGTGAGTTCTCTGAGAGGCCAATGCATTGGGTGGGCTGCTGAACCAAGGGGTGCATCGCCTGCTGTGAGAGGAAACAGTGGCACTGCAGTTCTAACTTTGGTGTGGGGACGTTGGTCTCTCCTGGCTCTCACTCCTGCTAGGGTGCACCTTTCCCCTGCCCTCTGAAGAGCCTCTGCGTGGTGTCCCTTTCCAGAAAGCCCCAGCAGACCCTTGGCTCCCCTCCTAGCAACTTGAAAACAGATAGGACTAGCCTCAGGTGACCCACTCTGGGAAGGCTGGCAGCTTCTCTGAACTTGTTTGTGATGCTGGAGCATGTTCTATTGGAACTCTCTGTCAGAGAGTTCTGTCACACAGCAGATTCTTATTATCCAGCCAGCACTGGCTGGGGCTGCAGGTTTGCCCCTAATTTTAATTTGTTTATTCAAGAAGGGATTGGCACAGTGGGAGGCAGGAACAGTGGGTCTATTCCTGAATTGCCCTCCACCTGTTGTCACTGCAGGAGTGGTGCTTCAGCTATTCAAATCTTTATACACCAAAACTCAAATGAAATACTGCAGCTCCTTTAACCTGGGTGGTTAAAGACAGAATCAGGTGTGCTATCTAAGCAAAGCTGGCCCTTAGAGACTCTTGCTGCAGCCCTGAAAGGGAGCTTAACGAGGCTGTAGGGGAAAGGCCCACAAGCATAAGGTCCAGCTCATTGGAGAAAGGTACTTGGCTTCAGTTCCTGGGGCCTCCTGATTTGGACTCACCCCACCACTTTTAGTTGCCAAATGGGTCTGTACTGTGTTCCCTATGGGCCCCTAATTGGATTATCTCTCAATAAGTATTCAGAGACAACCTAACATTTCAACTTAAAAAAATAATTAATATTAAAAATAAGCTGAAAATGCTCATGGGGAGGAGCCAGCAGAAGAATTCAGGCCACATGAAAAATCAGAGCAGATCAACTCCCCCAAGAGATTACAAGGGAGATACAGCAGAGAATACCATCCATAGAGAAATTGTTGAAATGTCAGAAATAGAATTCAGAATACAGATGGCAAATATAAATAGATTTGAGGAGAAGTTGGAAATAGGAAACCAAAAAATAGTTCAAAAGTTGTCTCAAAGAATTATTGAATTTAAAGACAAAGTTACCAAGGATCTGGACGTAATGAGGAAGATACAGCAGAGCTTAACAAATTAAAAGAGGCATTTGAGGAGCTTTGAAACACAAAAGAGAGCCCCAGTAATAGAGTAGAATGTGGAGAAGAAATAATTTCAGAAATTGAAGACAAGACTGTGAACTATCCCGATCATTTAAAGAGGCAGAAAAAAAAAAAAAAAGAACAAAAATAGAAAATTCCCTGAGAGTTATGGGATTATTCTACAACATCAAACATCTGGATTAGAGGGGTTCTTGGAGAAGAAGATGGTCCTAAAGGCACAGATGCTCTACTCCAAGACATTATGGTGGAGAATTTCCCAAGCATTGCGAAAGACACAGAAATTCAGATAGTAGTTTTAGGACCCCAGCACAACGCAACCCAAACAAAGCATCTCCTAGACACATTGTAATTAACCTTGCCAAAGTCAATATGAAAGAGAAAATCCTGCAAGCAGCCAGACATAAGAAAAGTCTACCTACAAAGGGAAAAATATTAGGATGACCACAGATCTTTCAGTAGAAACTTCTCAAGCCAGAAGGGGTTGGTCGTTGGCCTTTAACTTACTTAAACAAAAAAATTTCCAACCCAGGATCCTGTATCCTGCTAAACTAAGTTTCATTTCGGATAGAGAAATCAAAAATTTTACTGACATGTAATTGTTGAGGAAATTTGCCATAATTAGATCAGCTCTACAGACAGTACTCAGAACCATTCTTCATACTTACCAGCCCAATGGTCTATTACTAAAGTAAATACACCCAGAAACTAAAGAACAATGCCTAGCTTCCACAATGGTATAAAGGAAAAAAATAAACTATAGACCCCTGAAAATCAAGATAACCGAACCCCTCCCTTACCTATCAATTCTCTCAATAATTCTCTCAAAAAGTCAATGTGATTGGTTTCAATTCCCACTACAGAGGCACAGGCTAGATATCTGTAGTCTCCAAGAAACACACCTAACCTCAAAGGATAAAACAAGACTCAGGGTACAGGGATGAAAAACAATAATCCAAGCAAACAGACATCAGAAAAAAGCAGGGGTTGCAATCTATCTGTTTTCAGATACAACTGGGTTTAAACCAACAAAAATAAGGAAAGACAAAGATAGACATTACAAACTAGTCAAGGGAAGCACACAATGTGAAGAGATTTTAATAATTAACATTTATTCACCAAACCTAAATGTTCCTCAGTACATAAAATAAACCATAAATGACCTGAAAATGTGGTATATTCCTACACCACAATAATTGGAGGTTTTAACACCCCTTTGACAGTACTGGACAGATCCTCTAAGCAGAAACTAAACAAAGAAGTAAAGAACTTAAAAACAACCCTAGAACAAATAGACCTAATAGACATATATAGAATATTCATCCTAACAAAACTGAATACACATTCTTCTCATCAGTAAAGATGAGATCATCTTCCTCCTTTGGATCATCCTACAAAACTGGTCATATCTTAGGACACAAATCTAACCTCCAAAAATTCAAAAGAATAGAAATTATTCCTTGTATCTTCTCAGACAGTTACGGAATAAAAGTTGAACTCAACAGCAATAGAAATCTTCATACTCAAATAAATCTATGGAAACTAAATAACCTTAGGCCGAACAACAGCTGGGTTAAGGATGAGACTAAGAAGGAAATCATTAGATTTCTTAAACAATAATGAAGCCGCTGGCTATCAAAACCTGTGGGATACTGCAAAGGCAGTCATAAGAGGGAAATTCATAGCATTAGATGCCTTCATCAAGAAAACAGAAAGAAAGCCAGCAACAACCTAATGGGTCATCTCAAGCAACTGGAAAAAGAACAATCCAACCCCAACCCAGCAAAAGAAAAGAAATAACCAAAATCAGGGCAGAATTAAATGAAATTGAGAACACAGAATAATTTGGAAGATCAGTGAAACAAAAAGTTGGTTCTTTGAAAAGATTAATAAAATTGATAAACCCTCGGCCAGACTAACCAGAAACAGAAAAGTAAGATCTCTAAAAACTTCAATCAGAAATGAAAAAGAGGAAGTAGCAACAAATACCACAGAAATACAAAAGATCCTCAATGAGTACTATGAAAATATGCCCAGAAATATGAAAATGTAGAGGCAATGAACCAATGGACTGGAAACACACCACTTTCCTAAACACCAGAAAGAAGGAAGAATTTTGAATAAACCTATATCAAAACACTGAAATTGCACTATAAAATATTCCAAAAAAGAAAAGCATTGGACTTCAGAATTCTCCCAAACCTTCAAAGAGGAACTAGTTTCCATATTGCATAACCTATTCCAAAACATAGAGAAGGAAGGAATCCTCCCTAACATGTTCTACGAAACAACTGTCACTCTGATTCCAAAACTAGAAAAGGATCCAACAAAAAATGAAAACTATAGGTCAATATCATTAATGAGTATTGACGCAAAAAATATTCAATAAACTAATTCTTTATACCCTCAATGAATCCCAAACAATAAAAAAATTCAATAAAATCCTAGTGAACAGAATACAGAGACACATTAAAAAAATTATACATCATGATCAAGTAGGTTTTATTCCAGGGATGCAAGTTTGGTTTAACAAAAATTCATAAATTAATTCACCACACATATAAAATAAAAAACAAGGACGATATGATTCTCTCAATTGATGCAGAAAAGACTTCTGACAATATCTACCACCTTTTTTTGACAAGAACACTGAAGAAAATAGGGCTTAGGTGGAACATTTCTGAAACTGATACAGGCCATCTACCACAACCCACAGCCAATATCATACTGAATGGAGTAAAACTGAAAGCATTTCCACTTAAAAGTGGAATTATGCAAGGATGCCTACTATCACCACTGCTATTCCACATAGTACTAGAAGTCCTAGCCAATGCAATTAGGCAAGAGAAGGAGATCAAGGGTATTCAAATGGAGACAGAGGAGGTCAAATTCTCACTCTTTGCAGATGACATGATCTTATACCTGGAGAACCCCAGGGACTCAACCACAAAGCTCTTAGAAATGACCAAAGACTACAGCAACATCTCATGATACAAAATCAATGTCCACAAATCAGTAGCCTTCATATATGCCAATAACAGTCAAACTGAGAATAAAATCAAAGACTCAATACCTTTTACAGTACCTCCAAAGAAGACGAAATGTCCAGGAATATATCTAACAAAGGACATGAAAGATGCCTATAAAGAGAACTATGCAACCCTGAGAAAAGAAATAGCAGAAGATGTTAACAAATGGAAGAACGTACCATGCTTGTAGCTAGGAAAAATCAACATTGTTAAAATGCCCATTCCACCCAAAGCAATCTACAGCTTTAATGCAATCCCCATCAAAGCAACAATGTCATACTTTGAAGAACTTGAAAAAAAAAAAAAAATAGTACTTTGATTACTGTGGAACCAGAAAAAAACCTGAATAGCCAATACAATTTTTAGAGATGAAGCAAATCTGGAGGATCTCATTACCAGACATTACTGCAAACCAGATCAGTGATCAGTGACCAAACCAGAATGGTACTAGCACAAAAACAGATATATAAATCTATGGAATAGAATAGAGAACCTAGAGATGAACCCAGCCACATACCGCCAAACAAAACCATACTCTGTGGAAAAGGACCCCTATTTAATAAACGGTTCTGAAGAGAACTGGTTAGCCACATATAGAAGACTGAAACTGGATCCACACCTCTCACTATTGACAATTGACTCTCATTGGATAAAAATTAAATTTAAGACACAAAAAAGAATAAAAATTCTAGAAGAAAGTGGGGAGGGGGAGAATGCCTGACAAAATTGGCCAGGAAAATATTTTATGAACAAGATTGCCTTGGCAATTTAAGCAACACCCAAATAAATAAATGGAATATGATCAAGCTGAAAAGCTTCTGCTGGGATAATGGCACCACAGCTAAAGCAAACAGACAGCCTTCAGAACGGGAGAAGACATTTGCATGCTGTGAATCTACAAAGGGCTGATAATTAGAATTGACAGAGAACTCAATCAATAAGAAAAGAGCAAACAACCCCATTTATAAGTGGGCAAGAGACTTGAATAGAAACGTCTCTGAAGATGACAGACAAATGCCCATCAAACACATGAAAAAATACTCATCATCCCTAATCACCAGAGAAATGCATATCAAAACCACTATGAAATATTACCTAACTCCAGTGAGATTAGCCCACACCCAAATTTGCAGATGCTGGAGTGGATGTGGAGAGGCAAACACACCTACACTGCCGGTGGGACTGCAAACTAATGCAATCTACGTGGAAAGATGCATGGAGAATTCCCAAAGAACCAAAAGTCAACCTTCCATTTGATCCCACAATCTCATTAATAGATATCTACCCAGAAGAACAAAAATAATTTTACCGTGAGGATATTTGCACCAGAATATTTACTGCAGCTCAATTCACAATTGCCAAGATGTGGAAGCAACAGAAGTGCTCATTTACTCATGAATGGATCTATACGCTGTGGCATATGTGTACTATGGAGTACTATTCAGCCATAAAAAGGATGGAGGTTTTACATCTTTTATGTTTGTCTGGATGGAGTTGAAACACATTCTTCATATCTTATATATTTTTAAAAATATCCAATGTTACTCAATACTAATATGAAACCAACATATAACAACTACATGCCCATAGGAGAGAAAAAACCCACAAATATAGTCTAGCAAAGGGAAACGGGGGGGGGGGGAGGGAGGAAGAGGGAGGGGGACGGGCAGTGGGAAGGTGGGCAATTGGTGGGATCTCACCTACTGTGCACAGTGTGAGGGT
>CAUYPK010063977.1:0-25535 GCA_963574355.1 Loris lydekkerianus | reverse complement strand
CTGGATGTGCTTCTAAAGAGTAGATTGTAGATGATGCAGAAAAGAATTTAAAGACAGAACAACAGACATTTTTCCATGTGAAGAACAAAAGCAACAACACATTCTAATATTCTTCCCTTTGTACGTAATGGCTTTCTTTCGTCTCGCTGCTTAGGAGGGAGGGTGGAGGTGGGCAGAGAGAGGGGGATTGGTGGGATTACACCTGTGGTGCATCTTACAAGGGCATATGTGAAACTTAGTAAATGTGGAATGTAAATGTCTTAGCACAATAACTAAGAAAATGCCAGGAAGGCTATGCTAACCAGTGTGATGAAAATATGTCAAACGGTCTATGAAACTAGTGTATGGTGCCCCATGACCACATTAATGTACACAGCTATGATTTAATAAAAAAAAAAAAAAAGATAAAGAAAAAAGATAAAGAAAATAAAATAAAATAAAATATAACAAAAAGGTAATAAATTCTCTTTTACCAAGGGGGAGGGGGAGCAACAACACAAAAACCAGTTAAATACAATACAGAAGGCCTTAAAAACTATCCAAAATATCAAAAGATTTCACAAGTTATTGAAGTCCCAGAAATACAGGAGAGAGAAAATAGGCCAGAAAAAAAATTACATTAAAATAATGGTTAAAATCTCCCTCATGCTGAGATGGATCTCAGGAAAGCATGTGGACTGGAGCCTGTGCCAGTTTTCCGTATTTCCAATTTAATAATACAAATGTTCTGTTAGAGAAGTTAGTCCCTTCTTTCCCTGGAAACGCAGGAGTAGAAAAGAATCCAGCATCAGGTGGAATTGTTGTAGGCCTGTTGCCCCATGCCAACTAATGAATCCCGCACAAAAGCTATAATTCGCACAAACTAGAAAAGTCCCAAGAGACACTGCCTTAGTTCTCCAAGAGAAAATAATACATGACTGCAGATTTACTTTTGATCTCCAAATTCTACACAAAGTAATCTTGTCACCCACTATTAACTGGAAACATAGAGGAAAGAGCAGTCTGAGAAACATGGTTCAGGCTTGCCAACTTAGCACAGAAAGCCACCACAGTCCACTCCTTGTCAACTTAGCACCAGCACACATGTCTTTAAGCTCCATTTAATTTCCAAACACAGTCATATATAATTATATAACTATCCTGCATACACTGACAACAAAATTACACTAATGCTCCCCCCCCAAAAAAATGTTAAATTTCTTTTTAAAAATATTTGGATGAATGTCAGTTAATTCTTCGAGTTCATTTACACTCTGCCTTTAATATCCTTTAATTAATAGTGAGATTAAAAGAATGATGGAAAGAAAATGGGGGAGGGGAGGAAAACAAAAATATTTGTTTAATATATGTAATCAAACTTTTATAACTACTGCAGTCCTTATTTCTGCACATGATGATACAAGTAGTATTTATAAATATTTTCTTCCAACATCCATTCCATGTTCCCCCTTCCCTCAGAAAGCATTCCACCTGGTTTTGGTACCTTACCTGGTGTGGTGACACTGACTTTCCTTCATGAATGGTCTGTACCATTAGCAGCCCTGACTAAACTGGGTTGCCATGGTTTGCCATTGATGACAATCATGGCATGTGAACAAGGCATCCATGGAATATCTCAGACATACTCTCCTTTCCCTCTGTACTAAATAGTGTCTCCCCCAAATGCATATCCAATGGGAAACTGTAAATGTGCCTTTATGTAGAAACAGGTTATTTGCAGATGGAATCAAGTTAAGAGGAGGTCCTATTGGATTAGAGTGGGCCCTATATTTAATATTAGTATTATCCTCACAAGAAGAGGGAAATCTGGACCCAGAGACACATGGGAGTAGGCTGCGTGACAACAGAAGCAGAGGCTGATGTGATGCACCACAAGCTGAGCAATGACAATGATCACCAGCAATCAGCAGAAGATTGAAAGAGGCAACATGGATCTTCTTCCAGAGCCTTCAAAGAGACCTTGACCCTGCTGCACTTTGATTTTGGACTTCTAGCCTCCAGCACAGTAAGAGAACACATTTTTATTGTTTTAAGCCATTCATTTTGTAGTGTTTTGTTATGGAAACCTAAGACGTTAATATATTCCTATTATGTAGTGAAAAACCAATTTCCTTTGAAAGTTGGGAACAATTGCACCAGCCAATACAGTAAGTCACATTTTTGTCTGTTAATTCATTCACAGATACCTTGACATGGAAGAATGGCCTTTTCAAGTTCCAATTCAGTGGAATCACTGTTGCTTCCCTCGACAAAGCACATCTCACTTTGGAGCTAAGACCTCTATAGCAGCAGGTTCTAAAGCAAACAATGTAAAACTCAAAGATTTTATAGTGAAACACTAGGATAGGTAGTGAGAAGACCTTGGGCTTTCCATTCCCTGATTCCTGAATCCATGAATTCTGGCTATGAGAGAAATAATGCTATGTAGAGGTCACTGATTTAGGGCACTGATTTAGACCATGTTCTGGAGGAATCTGCAGCTTAGAAAGGTGTTTCTACCCAGCTGGCACCACAATTAAGCCTCAAAAGACCTTGCCACTACCTTTTTTCAGGTGAGCTAATTCAGGGTGATGAGGAATGTGGTAAGAAACATGAATTCCATAGGCATGGTCTCATTCCCTTCCTTCATTTGCTCAAAATGAGTTATTTGGACAGAAACACTTTATAGAATACTATGATGGTGGACAAGGTATTTCATAAGTTTGCAAAGGATATTTTGGCAGAAGCCAGGGAAGAGAAGTCTGTACATGTAATAAACAACCATTCCACTAAAATCATAGAATTGCCACGATAGACATAGTACAGTGTAATTAGTCTTCTACCAAGTACCAATCTGAGTGACCTAAAAAATGATACCATAGAGAGAGTCAGAGTCAGTCTATGCTGTTTGCAGATTGGTGTCTCAACAATAATTGTAGCCAGTTGAACCTTGGTGAATTTAAGTTCTGGTTAGAACCAATAAACGAATGTGCCCAAGTTGTAAGATATGAATGGTACACAAAAATCAGTTGAATTAAAGTATATTGGCAACAAATACATAGAAATAATTCTCAATCTTTTAAGATCCATTTACATGCTTACTCCTCAAGTTATGTTAACGTAAATTAAGAAAACCATGCAATTCATTTGGTATTTATGGTATCCCTTACACTGTTCTATCTCACCCTCTAGCCTATGTTGGACTTGCGTCTACTTATAAGCCTACAAGCAGGGGGTGGAAATAAAGTTAGGCACCAAGAAGAATCAGCAGCCTCTCACAGGGCAACTACCTTAGGGAGGACATAGGTAAGGAGTAATTAACTTTCTCAGGCAAAAATGGAAGGTTCCTTGCACTAAAAACACCAAAAACAAAAATACTTTCTAATCAATCCTCCAACTTTATCAAAAAAGAGCCAGTAAATTTGAGTAATTTGTGATTTGTGTGGTAGAAAGCCACCTGTAGGAAAAGACTGAGGGTATGGTTTTCAAATCTTTAGCTCTGTAGCTACAGACGTAAACGCTAAGTGTATTTTGTGTGAGTTTTGTGTGTATGTGTTTGTGTGTTTTTGTGTGTGTGTTTGTGTGTGTTTTTTGTGTGTGTTTTTGTGTGTGTGTTTTTGTGTGTGCTTTGTGTGTGTGTGTTTGTGTGTGTTTTGTGTGTGTGTGTGTTTGTGTGTGTTTTCAGAAGTAGGCACAGAAACTCTTCGCTCTCTTTCAGGGACATTGAACTGGGAACTAGAAACACTGCACCAAACTGATCATTTTTCCCTAAATTTTCTAGCAGCATTACAACAATCAACTTAGCCTATCACACTCTTTTCATGCACACACAATGTCCTGTACCAGCAAATACATCATGACCCAAAGACTTGCCTCCAAGAGGCATTTGGTTATGTCTGCAAGAATAATAATTTGCATAAATTCATTGTCACTGAATATGATAGGCTGGCAGATCCCCCTTTATCACAGGAAATATAATAATTAAACTTAATCCGATCAGAGAGCCAATTCCAAATAACCCTGAAATAATACATAGAAGTCATGCCTAAGATTCTGCCCCTCTGGAACCACTCTTGCTAACAACTTCTTTATCAGTCAGGATGCAATTAAAGAAGCAAAACCACTGGAACAATTAGACATTAAGCCATCATGGGGCCAGTTAACTAATTTCTGTAACACTTTTGTCTTTAAGCTTCAGTCCAGGAGTCAGAGAATCAGAAGGGAAGGCGAATGTAAAATTGAGGATGAGGACAAGCTGGAACCCACAAGTAACGGACTCCGTATTAGTTATTTATTGCTGTACGTAAAGTTACTCAACACTTAATGGCTTAAAGCTAAGAGGGCAATAACTATTTATCATCTCACACAGTTTCTGTAGGGCAGAAATTCAGGAGCAGCTTGACTGGGTCTTGGTCGGGTGTGGACCCCGGCTTCTGCTATCTACAGACCTAACTGGGCTGGAGTAGCCACTTCCAACACGGCTCATTCACACAGATCAGCTACTTGTAGGTGACTGCCAGGAGAACTAGTTTTGTCCTCAGGTAATCTTCCTTTATCCAGAGTGAGCGAGCCAAGGGGGAAAAAGAAAGTCACAATCCCTTCTATAATTTCATCTCTAAGCTGCGTGAAAACTAACAGGTTGAAATCTTAATGCCCAATGTGATGGTATTAGGAGGTGGGTCTTGGGAGAAAATTAGGTCATAACAGTAGAGGCTTCCTGAATGGGAGAAGTACCATTATGAAATATGAGAAGGGAACCCCAAAGAATTCTTTCTCTCTTTCTGCCAAGTAAGGACACAAAGAGAAGCAGGCAGTCTACAGCCTGAAAGAGGTGCAGCACCAGAACTGATCCATGCTGGCCCCCTGGTCTTGGACTTCCAGACTCTAGAACAGTGAGAGATAAATTTCTGTTGCTTTTAAGCCACACAGTCTATGATATTCTGTTACAGAAGCCTGGACCAACTGCATATCACTTCTTCCATATTCTGTTAAAAGCAAAAATTTAAGTCCTGCCCATAGTTAAGGAGGGAGGAATTAGGCTTTTTCTTTTGAAGACGAGAGTATCAAAGAATTGGTGGAAATATTTTAAACTATGACATGAACAAACCAGCAATTACACTCTTACGTATTTACTTAAATGAGAGAAAGAATATGTTCAAAAAAAAATGAGAGACAGAATATGTGAGAATAGTGATTTTTTTATTTCAAAACAGTGAAGTCTAGAGAGAGCTTTAGGCATCCATTAGCAAGGAAGTGCATGCTGGTATATTCATACAGTTTAATACTAGTCAGCAATAAACAGAAACTATTGATTATGCAAACACATAAGAATGCTAAAAAATAGTATGCTCAGTAAAACAAACTGGACACATTTGATTTCCTGTGTCTGAATCCATGTATGTGAATTTCTAGAACAGCTAAACTGTACTATCTAACAAAATCAGAATAGCAGTTGCCTCTGGGGTTTAGAGATAAGGAGGCACAGGGAAGGGTCACGGGGAATCTTCTGTACCCATTACGATGCTCTATAACTTCATAGGAGAATATTGACTATTATCTGCATTTATTAAAACTCAGAATGGTCTGCTTCACATTTATGTATTTCTGTGTAAATTATTCCTAAAATTTGAACACACGCTACACATTGGATAATGATAGGCATTCTCACATGTTTAGATGTGAAATATATTGCCGAAATTTCCTTTTCATATATAAAAATAAGGTAGATTAATGGATAGAGAGATATAGGGTTGCAAATATGTGTGTAAATATAGCAAATAGTAAAGCAAATATAGCAAAATATTAATAGCAGAGTCTAGCTAGTATATATATGAACATTTATTGTGCTATTGTTTCATCTTTTTCATATGTTTGAAAATGTTTATAATAAAATGTTGGGGACATGGGCTTGAATAGTTTGACTTGATCTCTTGCAATTCTACTACCACTGTGAAGGTCACATGCCCTGGATCAGCTGTCTAGAGAGAATGAAGGACCTCTGGTGCAGACCTGAGCCCGGGAGCAGCATGGAAGCCAGACTAAACCCCAACTGGATTGGCCAGCCTTCCTCTGCACTGCAGAAGGGACAGGGAGACAAATTTATTCCTGGTGTAAGTCTTTGAATTTGGGGATAGTTTGTTATGAAATCTTATTGTGGCAAGAATAACCAAATAATGAAGGTAATTATCTTCTGACATTATCATTCTATAGAGAAGTGCCTATGTAAAAAATGCTTCATTATATGTTATGCAGAGGAAGTTAATGGTTATAATCCATGCCTAGAAGGCATAAAAAGTGCATGGGAAAATGAATAGCAGGGCTGAAAGTAAACATATTGACTGTATTCCTAGGTGACTGAATGGACAAAGTCCTTGTTTTACTGCAGAGGAAAGTCAGTATCTGGTAAGATTTGACTGAATTTAAAAGCAACCTACAATCAGGTTTTCCATGGTTCAGGTAGAGTGAATCAGAGGCTTCCCCTGGTCCCTTCATTATGATTTTGTAATCCTGTGGCTACAGTATTGCTTAACCCAAAGACTGGCTGCCTAAGAGAGTGTAGCATTACATTATATGCAACCACAGGAGCTGCTATAGACAAAATGAATTCAAATTGTTGGGGAGAATCTCTGAGGAGATTCAGAGAGAAGGAGCAAAAAGAAAACCTCATTTTGATTCATGTCTGGCAACTCATGCAATTACACTTAATTGGCCCTTCAAATTAATTTTGGACAATTTCTCTGTCGTTTTTACATGGCCTCCTCTTTCTGAATCTTTTCTTTCTTCTCCCAAGATAGCACCCTGGAAAGACTATGGGCTGAATAGTTGTGAAGCACGATCCTCTCTTTGTCCATTGAAAAAAACACTCATGTGAAAAGCTGTGAGGCTTCTCAGGGGTCTGTGAGCAGTCATGACCCTGCCCTATATGCATCACCTCCAAGGCATGTCCATCTAAATGAGCTTAGACTCGACAGTCTGGAGCCCAAAAGGCTCCTTCTTTTCAAGGGCAATCATTCATCACAACCCGAATTCTCTCAGCCAACTAATTGAAGATAAATGGCAGCATTTTTAATGCTACAATAAAGGCTGACCTTTGCACCCCAGACCTTTGTGTCAGTTTGGAGAAAAGAAAAAAAAAAAGTTTTTAAATCTCTATTTTTCACTATTCACATCCCTTACTGTGAACTCAACTGAGGGCTTCCAAAGAAGGGACGATCACCTAGTTCTTCAATTCTTTGACTGGCAAAGGGATTGTGCCATAAACTGTCAGACCTAGGCATGGCTGGATACTAGACAAAATTATGAATTGAGTGTCAGTGCTCTTCCAAATTTTCAGGCCCTGATACCGTCATTACATCCTCCTCCCCATGGTTCCAGGACTCCGAGACTGCATGACTTTCTACCAGGAGTTAACAAGTCTCTATGTTTCTAAGACTTTCCAATGCCAATGCACCCTTCCCTACAAACTCTGCACTAGACGTTTTACTGTGTTTGGATAAATCCACTGCTACGTATAAATCACAAATTAAAATGTACTTCTTTAGCTTATCCTAAGTAAATGCATATATTTGATACAAAGGAAAAAAAAAATGCCTTGGAAATCAGATAGACTTGGTTTCAACCTGGGTCAGTAGCTGTGTGATTGTGAACAAATACTATAAACTTTTTGAACTGTGTCTAAAAACGGAAATAAAATCTACTTCAGAAAATTATTGTGAAAATGTAGAGTGATAATAATTTGTGAATTTTTAGAAAGTGTATAGAGATAAATCTTAGAAACCATATAATATAAATATCCAAATATAAATTATAGCCTATCTGATAAGTAAGAGCTAAATTAGATCACATTCTGGGCATATGGAAAATACAATCTCTCTCCAAGCTTTCTATGAATTCTCAACCAGGCTTACCCACTCATAATAACCTTACCTATAGTTCTGAGCTCTTCCTCTACCAAAATAATTCAGTTCATGGCTTGTGCATCCCAGAAATACAACTTCTTTTTGAAATTTACACACCATATGCAAATGAATAAAGCTTGAAAAAAGTAGGAATATATAGCAGACTTGAACACTTAGCAAAATGGTGAGATTTTAAATTTTTTATTCTAGAAACATAGGCAATTTCAGTTAAATTTTAGAGCAGATAGAAGTCCTAGAATCAACCACTATGATCCTCTTCTGTCTCGAGTCCTCTTTATCCACAAATTCTCACTTATTTCTAACCCTTGCTTAGCTTGTTTATTTGTTAATGTTTGTCCACAAGGCTTGTAACCTAAAGTTACAGCACGGTTTTTTGTTGTTGTTTTGTTTTGTCTTTTTTTTAAAAAAAAAAAAAACAATAGCAGTTTCTTCTGAAAGAAAAAGGAAAATTCTCTGAGACATTAACTTTTTAAAAAACCCTTTTATTTCAATAATTTCTATAAAATTCAGTATCCTAAAACACAATTTCCATGTCTTAAAAAATTATTTACCCATTCTAGCACATTGTCTTACATTTAGTAAATGCTTAAATATTAAATACAAGCAGTGGAGTAATAAACTATTTGTAGGGAAGAAGCTTTCACAGGCCCTTCAAATCAGAACTACTTAAGTGGGTGATGGCTTCTGGTCATCAGGCAACCAGCCAACCTTCACTTTTTAAGAAAGACATCCATGGGTTTTCACTTTTTCTTTTTAATCCAAACACATTTTTTTCTCTAGCTTTATTCAGCTATAATTGACAAGTAAAACTACATAAATTTAAGGTGTACAAACATGACGTTTTGATATATGCACACACTGTGAAATGATCACCATGTTTAAGCTAGCCACCACCTCACACAGTGACCTTTTGTTTGTGTGTGAAGGGGAACACTTGAGACCTACATTCTCAGCAAATGTCAAGTTTATGGTATAGTACATGTATAATGAACTTTAGTCACCATGCTGTATGTGAGCTCTCCAGAACTTATTCATCCTGCATGCAAACTCTTTGACCAACATCTCCCCATGTCTCCCAGGTCCCCAGTACCAGGCAACCTCTATTCTACTGTCTGCTTTCATGAGTTCAACTTCAGATTATACATGAAGAGAAATCTTGCACTATTTGTCTTTTTGTGTCTGGTTCATTTCACTTAGCATAATGTCCTCCAGGTTCATTTATGTTGTGGCAAATGGCAGAATTTCCTTATTTTTTAAGGCTGAATTATATTCTGTTGAACGTATGTGTGCGTATATATACACACACATACACACACACACATACACACATACATGTTCTTTTTTCTTTGTTCATTTATCCACTGATAGACACTTAGGTTATTTTCATGTCTTGATTATTGTGAAAATGCTGCAATAAAGATGGGGTGCAGATAGCCCTTTGAGATACTGATTTTATTTTCTTTAAATATATAGCCAAGTAAGATTGTTGGATCATCCGGCAGTTTCATTTAAACATTTTTGAAGATCCTCCATATTGTTTTCTATAATAGCTGTATCAATTTATAGTCTTACCAAAAGAAAAGAGTTCTCTTTTACCCACCTTCTCACCAATACTAGTTATCTTTGTCTTTTTTGATAATAGCCATTTTAATGGGTATGATGATAGAACATTGTGGTTTTGATTCATATTTCCCTAATGATTGGCAATCTTGAGCACCTCTTTCATGTATCTGCTGGTGATTTCTACATCTCCTTTGGAGAAATGTTTATTTGAGTTCTTTGCTCATTTATTAAATTTGAATTATTTGGATTTTGTTTTGTCTTATTTTGCTATTGAGTTGAATTCCTTATACATTTTGAATTATTAACCCATTATCAGATAAATTATTTTCAAATATTTTCTACAATTCTATGTGTTTTCTCTTCCCTTGGTCATTGGGTTTTTGCTGTAGAGATTCTTTTTAGTTTGATGCAATACCACTTATGTATTTTTGCTTTTGTTGCTGTGCTTTGAAGTCATATTAAAAAATTTATTGCCCAGGCCAAAATCAAGAAGTTTTTCCCATGTTTTCTTCTAGTAGCAAGTCTCACATTTAAGTCTTTAATCACTTTTGAGTTCATTTTTATAAACGGTGTGAGATAAAGTTTCAATTTCATTCTCTTGGTGTGGATATCCAGTTTTCCCGACACCATTTCCTTTTGGCATTTTGTATTCTTGGTGTACTGGACAAAAATCATTTGGCTATGGAATGTGTGGATTTATTTCTGGGATTTACATTCTGTTCCTTTATTTTTATGCCAATACCACACTATTTTGATTGCCACAGCATTGTAATGTTTTCAAATTAGAAATTGTGATACCTCAGCTTTGTTCTTCTTGTTCAATATTGCCTAGGCAATGGAGAGTCTTTAATGGTTCCATAGGAATTTTACAATTATTTTCTTCTATCTGTGTAAATAATGTCATTCAATTTTTGTTAGGGATTGCATTGAATTGCCCTGGGTAGTATGGACATTTTAACCATATTTATCTTTTAATTCATGAATAAGGGATATCTTTTCATTTATTTGTGTTTTCTTGAATTTTTTCATCAATGTTTTAAGATTTTCAGGGTACAGATCTTTCAACTCCTGGGTTAAACATACTCCTAAGCATTGTATTCTTTTTGATGCTATTGTAAATGGGATTGTTGTCTTATTTTTTAAAATAATTCATTATTAGTGTGTAAAAATGCAACTGATCTATGTGTGATGTTTTTTGTATCTTTCAACTTGGCTGAATTTGTTTGTTCTTGGTAGCATTTTTAGCATTTTCTGTATATAGAAATCATACCATCTCAAAACAGAGAAAATTTTACTTCTTCTTTTCTAATTTGGATACTTTAAGTTATTTTTCTTGCCTAGTTTCTCTTTCTAGGACTTACCACACAATGTTGAATAGAAATGGTGATAATGGGATACAAGTCTTCTTGCTGATCATAGAGGAAAAGCTTTCAGTTTTTCACCAGTGAGTATTATGTCAATGATAGGCTTGACAAAACACTACTAATAAAGGCATACAAAGATTTAAAAGATTTTTTTTTCTTACTCCTTTTTCTCCTAATTCTTCCTGAGATTCAATGTTTTCAATTTGAAGATAATCGCAAACAATGATATTACTTAATGTGATTTATTCTACATTCTTATAATTTTAAATAAATACACACATACATATTTATGTATGTGTATTATAGTGCACATACATGCGCACACATACAGATGTATATTAAAGAAGCATTCTGAGTTTCTATGTCCTAGCACAGCTTTCTCAAGGCACCAGAATTGGAGTTCTTATAGACACATATAGCTAGTAAAGAAGTAATTCTAAACAAAGCAGCACAACAGGCAAAAGCCCACCTTCAGGTCACAAATACTAGAGGGCCAAACAGAATTATTCTAAAGAAAAACGAAGAATCATAATTTGACAGAAGTTGTCTTACTAGCATTTGTAAATTGGAATTTTAAAAAAGGTCAATCTGTTAAGATATTTGCAAATTATTTCAATATTATATCAGCTTAGATAATATATGCAATTCATTTTCCCAAAAGTATTTATACATGTTCTATTTAAATTGTTGGTGAAATAGATGATAGCAAGTTTCTTCCTAGCTGTGTTGACTTTATGAGCAATTAATTAAACTCTTCTATCATTTTGCCTTATGCTTATTAAGGTCATGACAAATTGACTATCACAAAGTAGGATTTAATTAAAGATAATGAGACAAAATATTTGAACAAATCACATTATAGGTCAACAACATAGTAGATTGGTAGAATTAACTTAAAATGTATGTACTGCCCAACACTATCTGAAAAAAAAATCATAAACCAACCAGAAGATTTTCTTCTACTCCATGCTTATTGTCTTTTTCCACCACTAATTATGTGACAGTAAAATATGAATCATGCATAAATCCCACCCTAATTTTTAATAGAAGTTAAATCTGACTGAATTTTTCTATCTCCCTGCAACTTTATTCAATAGCATTAGAATTAAGTTGGGAGGAAAACATCTTGAAAATACATATTTTGGATTATCTTCTCTCTCTAGGCATAGATCCTTTACTCAAAGTACTTTACTTAAAAATTAGGAGGGCTAATATACTGTCCAAACCCTAGCCATGTTTGGAAACACATAGGTATTTTTGGTAGCTTTTCATATATTCAGAAAATTACCCTTTTTAATTCAAAATTGTTCTGGTATTTTTTGGAAGTGCTTATTTACTGTTAAGTATAACTTAAAAAATAAAACATTTATTTGATGTATTTTACAGACATTTTATTGGGTTTGGTTGATAAGAAATAGATAATGTATAAACCTGTACCACTGAAACGAAGTCAAAACTTGTAGCTAGACAACTTCTAAGAAGTTATTTCACACAAATTCCTTTTTCTCTTCCTATAACAAAACATAATAAAGTAGTAAAACAAATCTCAATCCTTAGACATTTTGGAAGAATTAACCATGAGTGAATATTCCAACTATATGGGCTTAATTTGAAATCAAACAATAAAATGTCTATTTCTAGTAAAATACTGAGCTTAAAATAAAGAAAAAGAAGACAATTAAGATATATGCCCTCCCTTTTGTATTCAGAGATGTATAAACAAATATTACAAAGTAAAAAGCTAGACACCATTTATCCCAGACGTTTTGCTGGAACAATAGGAGATGTAGAGGATACACAGTAAATTACAGCTTTGGGGAATAGAAGCGATGACTCTGAAGGTTTTTGTATTTCCTTTTTTAAGTGGTGGTGGTTTAGTTTTTATAGGGGGATCTTTGAAATATACTACATAGTATTCTAGAAACAAATGACTAATTGGAATCATTATTAATGTCAATGAATGTAATGTGTATTAAAAGAGACATGAACAGAAACTTTTCTAACAAAGATAGACTAATGGGCAACAACAGCATGAAAAAATGCTTAACATCTTTAATCTCCAGGGAAATGCAAATCAAAACTACATTGAGATCTCGCCTAACCCCAGTGAAAGTGACTTATATCATAAACTACCAAAGCAACCAATGCTGATGTGGAAAGGAACTCTCATACACTGTTGGTAGAACAGCCAACTAGTTCAATATTTATGGAAAATTTTATGACGATTCCTCACAGGACTTAAAGTAGACCTACCATTTGATGTTGTAATCCTCTCCTAGTTATTTACACAAAGCAAAAAATATATATATATTTATAATAAAGACACTTTCTCTCAAATGTTCATAGTAGCACAATACACAATCACAAATTGTTGGATGTGGAAATAACCCAGTGCCCATCACTACATGCATGGATTACATGAGATTACATGTAATAAAATGTGATATATGTATTACTGTGGACCACAAAATATATATATATTGTAAAAACCTGAATGGAATTGGAGACCATTCTCCTAAGTGAAGTATTACAAGAATGGAAAAAACAAAAAGCACATATACTCAAC
Source organism: Loris lydekkerianus (assembly GCA_963574355.1). NCBI lineage: Eukaryota > Metazoa > Chordata > Mammalia > Primates > Lorisidae > Loris > Loris lydekkerianus. The sequence continues at coordinate 12,144 of CAUYPK010063977.1, read as the reverse complement.
ACTAAATTGTAGCCGGCTGATCAACATCTAGCATGGAAACAAAACTAAAAGAAATTCAAGTATGACAGAGAGGGAGAAGGGGATGGGCAAATTCCCACCCAAGGTTCCATTGCACAGGTACATTCACACTTTATGGGTGAAGGACACCCTTATAACTCTGACTTAAATATACAAAAGCAAACTATGTAACCAAAATGTACCATCATAATATTCTGAAATTTTTTAAAAAAAATTATAATTATAGAGACCACAGACAAGTATAAAACAGATTGCCATATGCTAAAAGGTCCCCCTGTTGTGTTACTTCTGAATTATCACATTTGCTTTAACAATCTCTTTCTTATCTTTCATCCTGTTAGAAATCACTTTTTTTTTTTATATATCAAACCACTACTCGCTTTCTTCTAACATAGTCCTTTTTAATAGGCGAACATTTGATAAATGTAATAATATGTCCCATTAGAATCTTAATGCTAGCTGAGAATGAAAGTCAATTGAGGTGGTTAGAGGGGGATTTTTCTTTTTGCTATGAATTCTCTTATCTACCATAAACACTTTGGATTCAGAAAGTCCAGGGTGAAAGAAAAAGATCTGTTGGCTTTTTTAACTCTTTGGCTACTTTAGATATTATCCATCAGTTACTATGCTAATTTTGGATTTTTTTATGCATCTGCTTTATAAAAACATTATAAAATATTTAGCCTAAAAAGGAAAGAAGTCTTTTCTGAGAACTTCTCATTTTTTACCCTTATCCCTAAATTATCTCTCCCCATCTCAAAAATGCAATAAGGGCATTTTCTTTTTAGAAGTCCTTCTTCATAGAATAGCAACCCCATCATGTGGTATTTTGCTGAAATTGCTGCTAAAGGCATGTTAGATTGAGTATATTTTACATAACAAAAAACAAACTTTTAGCAATTCATTAATTTATTTACTCATTCAACATTATTGAGCAGCTATTATATGGTAGGCATAATGCCAGATGCCCAAACACACAAAAAATGCCAACTCAGCACTGTAATCTGCTCATTCCTTTCTTAAAAATTGCACAGCATCAAAAATAAGTCTAGTTGATCCCAAGATATTGAGGAATGCATTCTTAGTCAATTACAAATCAAATTTTTTAATTTAAAATCCACAATTTGTGATAGTTTAAACTCCCTAAAAAAATTGTTTAATCAAGACTGGAATAAAGGTAGCTGGTTGCTATGCAGGGTAATGTATTACCCCAATAATGGAAATATCCTCTCTTAGAGCATATTTTATCATTACCCAGGAAACTTCCAGAGAATCAAGCACAACAATGATCTTCAAAATTGTATCAACCAACGCTGAAGATAATAACCTTAAAAATTGCATTAACTGACACTGAAACCCAAACCAACACTGGTTTAATTGGTTTCAGCTGAATTTTTCTCCAGTGCCTCCAAACATTTTTTAAAAATATTTTTTGGATAAATTATTTTGCTATTCGCAAAAGCTGGGAATGTGCACTGGTTTTTATTCTGATGTATACATTATAGGAGCAAAAGTAGTACTCTTTAAAAGTAAGCATTTGTGCTGTTTCCTAGTCTGATATCACCATGGTCTTCTATGCACAGCAAATATTGACCACAAGGCTATTTATTAATGAGAAGCAAAGCTCATAAACAAGACCTTTGTCCTGAAAAGGAATGTTCACAACCTTTCTACTAAGTGCACTCCTTGGTTTTTTTGCTAAAATAAGATCATTACACACAAATTGATATTCTAAAATATTCATTTAAGAATTTCAAGAAGGTTTAAATAGAGAAAAAGTAATAATCTCTTTTTGTTGATAAACCATGACTTCAAAATTCTAATAAAACTGTTGAATTTGTGCTGATACTAATTCTCCTTATTAGCCATTTATTTTCATTGTTTAAAGCAGTGGTTCTTAACCTTCCTAATGCCGTGACCCTTTAATACAGTTCCTGTTGGTTGCAACCCACAGGGTGAGAATCTCTGGTTTAAAGTAAGAGATTTTGCTAATGAAGTTCCATGTAAAATTGTATTTTATAGTCATAAAATCCTAGTATTTTGAATTCTTCAATTTCATTATTCTCAGGAAATTAAAACAGATGTTGTCATTCTTATTTCAATGATTTACAAGTATAAACTCTGCAAATTTAGTAGATACAGGAATTAATGTTGGGTTAGCTACAGTGGAGATATTAGCTATAATGATATGGCACTTAAGTGTTTACTAAGTATCTTTGAAACCCATCCAAAAGGACCTCATACTCTAAGAATGAAAGTATATGAATAGATCTACCCTGTCCAGTACAGTATTGACTAGCCATAAATAGATACTGAGTACTTGAAATGTGGCTACTATAACTGAGAAAATAAATTTTAAATTATATTTAATTAATATCAACTTAAATAGCCACATGTGGCCAGCTAGGGCCATATTGGGCAGGTCTGGAATCGTATATTGTATTTAATTGCCATTTTATCTTTAATCTCCTTTAATCTCAGTCTTTCTCAGCCTTCTTTTTATGATATTAACATTTCAGAGAATACATTGATGAGTCATTTTTGTAACTTCTTTTCCTCACCTGGAAATTCTTTTCAAGAACTCATTTTTGCACTAAGAACTAAGTTTAAAGCGTCTTTTTACCTCTATGAATCCTGGGACCTTCAGCACCAGTTAGGTGAGCAATCTGTCTGTAAAGGATATTACCAGAGACACAAGATCTATATATAGAAAGATTTCTCTTAATACACAGAATTCTAGAGTCAAAGGAGAACAGATGGGGCAGTGTGACTTGAAGTGCAGATCCTGAGGATGTGAGAAACTATCACGCAGCTGTTGTAGAAAATACGCAAAGCCAGAAGCTATGAGAGCTGATGAAGCCTCTTCATAGGGCAGAAAGGGTTGGGTGCCCCAATGCAAGGTAAATGAAAGGAAATGATACCGTGCTTGAGTTCAATAGTTTATAACCTTAATAACAAAGTTGTAATTACCACAACTCTGTTATATGACTGGCTGATACAGAGAGATAAAAAAGACACATAAAAGCCATCAATGGAAATGACATCATGAATCATTTTTAATACCATAGAAAAGCTAAGAGGAATTTCTGTAAAAAGAAAGTAGATGGGTAAGATCAGGAAAACTGTTATAGAGTAACCATAGGTGTGATTTGAAAGCAACAAAATATATTCTATATGTTGCTATCTATGATTCTAACCACTATTATGAAAGGTTAGATTATGTTGTAAAAAGTGATTTGCACACCTCTATACATATACTAAAAACCACTGAACTGTACATGTTTAAATGTGAATTATGTGATATATGACTTATATATTAATAAAGTTATAAAATAATATGTAAAAGTAAAAGAAAATAGATCAACAAAAGAAAAGGAGGCCTTTTTTCTCCAGGGAGTATAGTTGAGTGCAGGTTGAAGTAGAGATATGGCAGAGCTAAGAATTTCTGTTCAATCAATGGAGAAAAAATCGAAATATTAGATACAAAGACTTTGTAGAAAAAAGAGAGAAGAGCGAGTTAATGAAAGCCCTACCTCTGTTGCAAGTTTGTACTGTGAGAGCTCCCAAAAACAGAGAACCCTAAAAGGATTTTTCCAGATAAGAAATACTAAAAGGGATTTTAAAGTTGTTTATGATGGTGTTTTCTAACCGTTCTTTTTCAGCCTTATAATGTTTTAGCAAATGTTGCATTTCTCAGTTAAAGAGGAACTGAATCTATCCCTGAGTTGACTCCAGGCAAAAATATACTACATGGAGAAGCTGGAGCTGAGGACACGGGAGATCCTGGAGTATAGTTTTCTGAGAATGAGCAAATATTTCACAGAGAATTAAGACTTTAAAAACTTTGTAATTGGTAAGGGTAAGGATGAGATCTTCAAGTGGTAAAGAGGGGGCCAAGCTAATATGTGGGATAGAAGTAGAATAAATAGAAACTTGCACTGAGGTAAGTTATATGAAAAGGATGGAGTTAATTTTGAAAGGATGGAGTTGGAAAATAGGAAGGCTCGGAGAAGAATGGAAGCATCTAGAAGACTTAAGACATGAAGAGGGAGTTGCAAAACTAGATAGTAGGGACAGACAGGCAGGCTGACCTCTGGCTTTTGTCTGTTCTCCCGACCTCAAGAACTGTTTGTACAGTGTTCCATAGCTCACCCATGAGGATCTAGAGCCCTTAACTGGAGTGTATAAGGAGCTTCTGTGTGCTTCACATGTGGGGAAATAAACATAACATAAAATTTACCACTTTAATTTTAGGTGTACAATTCAGTGCCATTAAATACAGTCACGTGTTTGTCTATCTATTACTTCTACCCATTTTCAGAAATTTTATTATCCCATATAGAAACTCTGAACCTATTAAACAATAACCCTCATACCCTCCTCCTTCCAGCCCCTAGTTAACTCTAGCATACCTCCTGTCTCTATGAACTTGCCCATTCTAGGTACCCCATATAAATACAATGATAAAATATCGGCCCTTCTTTGCCTAGCTCATTTCACTTAACATAATGTTTTCAAGTTTCATCCTGTAGCACAGCAGGCCAAACCATTTTGGCACCAGCTTCTGGTTTCATGGAAGATAGTTTTTCCACAGACCAGGGAGGGGGTGATGATTTTGATGTGAGTCTGAAAGCAATTGATTTATTATGGCCTTTGTTCAGTCAACCCTCTCTGCTGGTGATAATCTGCATTTGCAGCTGTCCCTAGCACTAGCATCTCTGCCTCAGCTCTACCTCAGATCATCAGACATTAGATTCCCCTAAGAAGCAAGGAACCTAGATCCCTCCCACTCACAGTTGACAGTAGGGTTTGTGCTCCTATGAGAATCTAATGGCATCAATGATATGACAAGAGGCAGAGCTCAGGTGATGATTTGAGCAATGGGGAGTAGCTGTAAATACAATTGAAGCTTTGCTGGCTCACCCACCACTCACTTCCTGAAGTACGAACATGTTTCTGAAGGCCAGGGACCTGTACCAGGCTATGACCTGTGGGTTGAGGACCATATCTGTAGTGCATATCAGAATTTCATTTCTTCTTAAGGTTGAATAATATTCAGAATCTCTTTTAATGAGGTGCCCATATGCCTGAGCAGAACTAGATTATTATGAGCATTGATCCATTTTCTGCATTCTTTCTATAACAGAGACTCTGTCTTATGTCATTGTACTGTCTACAGAGAAATCAATGTTAGTTTGTAAAAATCAAGCCATGAATCAGGTGAATTCTAAACTAACAACTCTATTTTTTGTTGTTTTTACTCTCCCTGTACGTCTCAACCAATTACTATCACACAGAAAGTGTCTTCACTCTGAAGAGTGAATAGAAGATCAGCCTTTGAGGGGAATAGGCTGAGCATGGTGGAGATTCAAGCAGGGATCAGAGTTCCTAGTCACAACCAACAGATCATGTCGCTAGATGTGGTAAACAACTTTAGGGTCAGATTCCAGGCACAGTGAGTTAGAGACCATGAACTGGGTTATCAGGAGAGTTCAAGGTGCCTAGAAGAGAACAGAGTCCCTCATTGATTACTCATCAGTAGCCATCTCTTTTCAGATGTCCCAAGGTGAAGCCTTTCTACTGGAGTATGGCTTAACACAAGAGCAGGGCTGGGTCTGTGACAGCATTTAGTAAGATGCTAGAGTTCTAGCTCTGCCCTCCATAAACAGAACACTACCTGCTGCAGATACAGACACCTATAGGTCAGAGATTCTGAACCCTTCAACAACAGAGGCCTCTTACCTGGAAAAAAATCAATTAAAGATCTTGAACAGATATGCTTTCTTGAGTTTTGCAAAAAAAGAAAAAAACAGAAACACTTGATTCACTTTTAAAATGAACTATAGGAAAGAAATACAGGGAACCTTTTATATCATAGCAAGACATAAGAAAAATGAGTGTCTATACTTGTCTAGAGAAAGAAAGTGAGAAAGGAGTACCAACCCCTCATTATTTTCTTGTCTTTCAAAGTCAATTCAGAGGAAAATATTTCTAAAGTTCTCTAAAAGTGACTGCTGAAAGGTAAAGTTCATTCTCTTCAACCCTAATTTTCCCCAATGTTTATCTTGATTCACCCTTCCCATGAAGTGCTATGTTCCCCATCTCTGAGGATGTCTTTTGCCCTCCCTGTTCTCAGTGTTCTCAGTACCTGCCTCAGTTTCAGATTTGGTTCCAGGCTCAACTTTAATTCTCTTTATCTCTCCTAACCATCTTCTTCTCCAACCCAAATTTTGGCCTGTGTTGTATCCCTCTCTAGAGCCCAGAATGTGATACAATCTCTAAACTTGACTAAAATTCTGCAAATGGAATAGGACTTATCACAAAAGCAGCTGGAAAGTTTGTGAATTTTGCCCTCGAGATCTTGAGGAACATTTCAGCCTCCAGCTTTCAACCTTCCCCATACAATGTGGCCTCCCAGGACTCTGCTCCAGTCCATCTTCCCTGGAGATCCTCTCACAGGCAATGAGCTCAGTCAAAAGACAGAGAGACTCTCAGAAGCCTCTGTCTTCAAACACCAATGCAGCAAGGAACTAAGGAATATCTGATGGAGGCATCCAGGAAGCTTCCATTTAAAAGGCCAAACACAGTTTCATTTAGGAAATGTTCTGGGGCAATGTCTGGGGCAGAGCCTGTAGAAGAGACCAAAAGATGACCTCAGCGAGCCAGCCAGGGAAGGGTCTGTGAGCTGATGCTGAGACAAAGAGTGAAGACTTGAGCTACTCAGGGAATCTCTTCTCAAAGGGCTCAAGGAAGTGCCTAGACTTCAGACAATTAGAAAAAAACTGAAAGTACTTTTAGTTAATAAATTGGGGGAGATCAATGAGGATACCATTTATACATGTATGTGTTATTCATGGATTGCTGCCATTTACACACCGTCACTTTCTGGGAAGTTCCATATCCACTTGAAAACAATATTTTAAAATCTTTGATGGGTTAAGAACATCTCCTGAATATCTCTTATGGGCTTTTCCCCCTTAATTCAAGTACTTGACAGGTACTAGAAATTAATGTTAATTATAAGGTCAAGTGAGAAAGACATGGGTCTTATCTCTCAAGATTCTTTAACCAATTTTTATCTTTAAGGTAAAAAAAAAAAACTCAATCTGGGGCCCTTCCAGGTCTGCCTTTTCCTTCTCAGTTACCTGTGTTCTGGGGCTGATTCCATGGCCAAGGGTACTCAGCTTCTTGGAAGAAATCTTTAGGCAAGTCAAGGAGAATAAATGACCTCCACCTTCACTCCCAATTTTTGTCCAAGGATGATGTTCTTTCTGGGCTCTCATTTATAAATAATCACGTCCAGATGGCAAAAGACAGTCACCCTCTGATATTGATCTTGAGCTTCCAGGAGCTACTTAGTTGAGGAAAGATATCAAACCAACTTTTCAGCTCTTTGCACCTGGCACCACAGAAATTCTTAAGTGAATGGAACTGTACTGGTGGCCAGTAGATTAAGAACAGGGATGGCAAGTCAAGCAGTGACAGAAATTGCACCAAGGCACAAAAAGGGGAGCAGAGCCAAAAGATGTCTGCCATGGAACCGCAGTACATGAGAACAAGTATGTCCCATATGAATTCAGGAACTCCTCCAAAGAGCAGGGTCCCATGAGGGTATCAGCTGAGAAATCCTCATTCTTCAATCATCATCAGAGATACCATGGGATCCAGTGAGCTTCAAGCTGCCAACAGCCATTTTGGATCTCCAGAGTCTGTGTAGTGACCACAGAATATCCTCCACCACAGAGAATATTTGTTACCCAAGCACAGTCATACCATAAAGAGCAGCTTTATTGTAAGTCAAATTGAAGATCAAGCCTTAGAATGAGCCTCAAGGCCCCTTGCCTCAGGCAGCTTCACTCCCAAGGCCTACAGTCCCACCTCAGGGAATGCCTAGTGAAGACATGTGACTTTCCAGACACTGGGTTCTGCACAGAGTCCACAGAGAGTAGCCTGAGGCAACTGGGGCTGCAGATCCCTCAGCACCAGGCCTCAAGGAAAAGGAAAGATGAAAATTGAGCCCCAGTTCAAGTGAGAATGGACTCAAAGCAGGAAAACACAGAAGAGGCAGTACAGGGTTACAATTTCCTTAAATGAAAGAAAGCACCACCTGGCTTAAACCAGGGGACTTAGCGGATACTCTGTGAGAAAGTTCCTTTGGTTCTATTTCAGAAAGGACCAGCTTCTCAAGAAATTTACATTGGAAAATGATTGGAGTGGCTTTTTCAGTGGCCTCATACCTGGAAAAAAGGCAGAGGAAAAAAGTTCCATTTGGGAAATCAAGTCAATGTCAGCCTCTGTGCAGAACCCAAGCCCAAAGGGAAGCAGAGCTGCCACGCACAGTGAGGGGCTGAGGCCCAGGAGTTCACAACCACCACTGAAAGCTGCTCTCCACCTGTGGTCATGACCCCTTTGTAACAATGAAAATATATCATGGCATTAGGAAGGTTGAGAACCACTGGTAGAGCCAAAAAAAGAAACTGGGGCTTAGGCTTGGACATGTGCCTGAGAGGAAAATCAGTACAAGAGAGAACTCCAGGCCCAGACAGAGCCTCTAAACCAGCATTCCTGAGACTCCAGTGATCTTGCCAAACTGGCAAAGGAAAGTGACAAACGCCACATCTTACATTCAATAAACTGTCTCTGAAGGCCACTGTTACACAAGCAGGAGCAGAGGCAGGGACAGACATCCCACAGAAAATCCGAACATTCAAGAATCAGCAGCTACATCCAAGCTGTCTCCTTTTTATTCCCCATGTTTTTTTTATTAAGTCTTTTGCATATAGATCATAAATACATTTATGCCAATTTCAGTGTGTTGATTATTTGTACAATTGGAGTGTTTACATCATACTAATCAATGTAGCTTTCACCTCATTTACCCAATTATAACATTAGGACATTTGTGCTCTACACATGATAGATCCAACTTGCACTTGCAATGTACGCCATAGTTATTCCATGTGTCTCTGCCAACACATCAAGTACCTTAAGCCACCACCAACACTGCTCAGGGTGCTGTCTTCAGGGATGTGTCTCCTCTACTCAGTTAGAAAAAGGTTCTCAGGCCTTTTCAGGGAGCAACACTTTTCTCAAAGGAAAATTTAGTACACACTGAGGAAATGTATTATCTCTCATGCAAGCAAATGATACAATGCTTAATTTCAGTAATTTATCATTTTAATATTCAATGTAGAAGCATCATAACTGTTACAAGACTAATTAATGATATTACATATATATGTATGTATGTAATCACACATACATACATTCATATTTACATAGAACTAGAGATATTTATTTCTAATAATTTTATTCATATATTCATATATAAGACAATATATAATATATTAATGTAGATAGAGATTTTATATATGTACATACATATACACTTATGTATGTATATATGTGGGTATATGTATATATGCATACATATACTTCCACATGTATATACATATATACATATATGTTTATACAGCTATATACACACACACAGATAGGAAGAGAGACTTCAAATGTAGTGCATGAGCGTGCTTGTACTCAACAAAAATGATTTCATAATTATTTTTTAAAATATAAAGAGCCTTGGAGGACACGGTGGCTCACTTCAGTAATCCTAGCACTTTGGAAGCCAAGGTAAGAGGATCACTTGAACCAGAAGTTCAAGATGTTTTGAATCTATAAGAGCAACATATGAAACACCTGTTTTTTAAAAATTAGCCAGGCATGGTGGCACATGCCTGTAGTCCTAGTTACTTAGGAGGCTGAGGTTGGAAGATTTGCTTAAATCCAGGAGTTCAAGGCTGCAGTGAGCTATGATTATGGCAATGTGCTCCATCCTGAGCAACAGAGCTGTGCCTCTTTATACATAAAGAGCCCAATCGGAATTTTAGTGAAATGTTACAAAGTAGATGGGAAAATTAAGAATCGTATTCATAACTATGATTCAAAACAAGCAAATGTTATTCCTGCATGTAAGTCCAAATAGTTTTGTTAGAGGATGGATTGTATTGAAAAGACAATGTTAAAGACCTTTCTCATTCCTCAGTTAAGGATGACTGGAGAGCACAAGATGGATGAGAGACATGGTAGTTGAACTGCTATGTTTAAAAACGCGGCAGAACTATCTCTTTGTTTTGAGAGGTCTCAGTGTGCCATGGCTGAGTTCAAGTTCTACTTTGTGTGGCATGGATTCCATCTTTAATTTCCTGTGCAGGGCAGCTCTCCCCTTTCCATTCTTTACTACTTACAGATGAATCTATTCTTACTTCAATTTGGAAAAACAGAGGCTTGAATCAGCTAAGTAAATCCTAAGCTCATACCCAGCAGAAATTGACTCTTTATTTTCCTATTCCTCTTTTGACATTTCAAAATCAATTTTGTTATCTTAGAAATATACCCAAGATGGGAACTCTAAGAAAAGATTAGATGACCTTTAGGGCTGCCCCTGTTCAAGAAGGTGTTCACCAGGTGCATGGGATTGTTAAACACTTCAAATGTGACTAGTCCTAACTGTAAAACAGGGATGTATTACAAGCATCAGATGTACAACAGACTTCTAAGACTTAGTATGAAAATTGTTTAATTTATCATTAATAATTTTTATTTGATTACATGTTAAAGTACATATATTATTAAAATTCATTTTTTACATTTATTTATACTTCATTTAATATGATTAATACAAATTTTAAAATTAAATATATATTCTATTAAAATATATGTTCTTCTAAAATATATTCTTCTAAAATGTAGTTCTATTTTTTGGACAGGAGTGGAATAGATAATTTATAAATAAATGCAAATAACATAACACACTAAAAAATGCACCTTCACAGTTAATCAGACTAAGCAAAACTAACATAACAATTAGGTTTCAAGTTAGCAAGACATGAAAAATGCCTATTATTAGCATGAGGATGTGCTAATACATTATTAAAGTCTTTCTGAAAAAAAAAATTGGAAATACATTTTAAAGCCTTTAAAATATTGATTCCCTTTTTCTTTTCTTTTCTTTTTTTTTTTTTTTTTCCCCCTGCAGTTTCTGGCTAGGGCTGGGTTTGAACCCACCACCTCTGGTATATGGGGCTGGTGCCCTACTCCTTTGAGCCACAGGCGCCACCCTTGATTCCCTTTTTATTTTTATAGTAGGAACAGTTTCTAAAAATGAAAGTCTAATTGATATGGATAGATTTATGTGCAAAGATGTTGCTTACAGAATTGATTTTTATTTTAGAGATATATTAACAACAATCTGTATATTAAAAATAAGGAAATATTTAAATAAAATAGAGTTCACACACAAGATAGAATACACTTTATATTCTGGTAATAGCATGTTTGTAATGCTAATTTAATATGTTCATGCATTAAAATCTAAAAGTTAATCATGTTTACATGATAGTGTGATTAATACTGTTTTTCTCTTTCCCTTAAATCTGACTTGTTGTTTTTGTTACAGACTTTCTAAAATTAAGCATGGATTACATGAAGTGAAGAATTAGAGACCAAAATGGGCATGGCGTTTGCTGGTTTCATTCAGTACATTCTCTGTATTTTCACTTTCAATTTCCTAAACTTAGGAATGTCTTAAATAAGTACAGGGATGATTTACATTTCTTTTGAACTCATTTTCTTGTATCTCTCACTCACCCTTTTTTCCTATTAAACCAAGATATTACTGAATAACATTTTATTTTATTGTATTTTGTTTTTTTATTGTTAAATCATAGCTGTGTACATTAGTGCAATCACCATTCTAAGATGCACCATAGATGTGGCCCCACCCATTACCATCCCTCCATCAAAACCTCCCCCCTCCCTTCCCCTTCCTTGACCCTTTCCCCATAGTCTTATGGTATAGTTGGGTTATAGCCTTCATGTGAAAGCTATAATTTAGCTTCATAGTAGGGCTGAGTACATTGGATAAGATGGTGGCCGAGTAACAGTGTCCCTGCAACTGGGCATGGCAAGTCTGGGGAGACAAGACTCCAGACATCTCTGGCTGGTGGGATCTGCCTATGATCATCCCTTTGAGGATACAGGGAGCCAGCAAGGGACTTCTGGACCCCAGGAGGAGGACAAAAAACAGTGGAAAACTGGCAAGTGGCTGCATGTGTTCGATCGACC
>CAUYPK010063976.1:0-25268 GCA_963574355.1 Loris lydekkerianus | reverse complement strand
ACCCTAATGGATATGAACAACTTGATATCTTCCTGCACTATAATAGTTGGAGATTTTAACACCCCTTTGACAGTTTTGGATAGATCCTCCAAGAAGAAACTAAACAAAGAAATATTAGACTTAAACCTGACCCTAGAACAATGGACTTTACAGACCTCAACAGAACATTCCACCCTAATAAACCTGAATATACATTCTTCTCATCAGCCTACAGGTCATCCTCCAAAATAGATCATATCCTAGGACACAAGTCTAACCTCAACAAATTTAAAAGTGTAGAAATTATTTTTTGTATCTTCTCGGACCACCATGGAATAAAGCTACAGGAATCATCGTATTCAAATAAAGTCATGGAAGTTAAATAACCTTAGGCTGAATGATGGGTGGATCAAAGATGAGATTAAGAAGGAAATCACCAAATTTTTGGAACAAAATGATAAAGAAGACACAAATTATCAAAACCTGTGGGATGCTGCAAAGACAGTCCTAAGAAGGAAATGTATAGCTTTGGAAGCCTTCATCAAGAAAACAGATAAGAAGCCAACAACTTAATGGATCATCTCAAGCAACTAGAAAAAGAAGAACACTGCAACCCCAAGCCCAGCAGAAGAAAAGAAATAACCAAAATTAGGGCAGAATTAAATAAAATTGAAAACAAAAGAATCATTCAGAAGATCAACAAAACAAAAAGTTGGTTTTTTGTTTTGATTAACAAAAGAAGATTAATAAAATTGAGAAACCTTTGGCCAACCTAACCAAAAATATGAAAGTAAAATCTCTAATATCGTCTATCAGAAATGACAAAGGAGAAATAACAACAGACAGTTCAGAAACTCAAAAAAATCCTCAATGATTACTACAAAAATCTCTATTCCCAGAAATATGAAAATCTGAAGGAAATGGACCAATACCTGGAAGCATGCCACTTTCCTAGACTCAAACAGAAAGAATTAGAAATCTTGAATAGACCTATATCAACCACTGAAATAGCATCAACAATACAAAAACTCCCTAAAAAGAAAAGTCCAGGACCAGATGGCTTCACATTCAAATTCTATCAAACCTTTCAAGAGGAACTAGTACCTATACTATACAACATTTTCCAAAGCATAGAAAAAGAAGGAATGCTTCCCAACACGTTTTGTGAAGCAAATATCACCCTGAAACCCAAACCAGGAAAGGATCCAACAAAGGAAGAAAATTATAGACCAATATTATTAATGAATATTGATGCAAAAATATTCAATAAGATCTTAGTAAACAGAATTCAACAACACATCAAAAAAATTATACACCATGATCAAGTTGGTTTTATCCCAGAGTTACAGGTTTGGTTCAACATATGCAAATCTACAAATATAATACATCACATCAATAAAATAAAAAACAAAGACCATATGATTCTCTCAATTGACCCAGAAAAAGCTTTTGATAATACCCAGCATTCTTTCATGATCAGAATTCTTAAGAAAATAGGCATAGAAAGGACATTTCTTAAACTGATAGAGGCCCCCTACAGCAAACCCACAGCCAATATCCTATTGAATGGTGTAAAATTGAAAACATTTCCACTCAGATCAGAAACAAGGCAAGGATGCCCACGGTCTCCACTGCTACTCAACATAGTAACGGAAGTCTCAGCCATTGCAATAAGGCAAGAGAAGGTGATCAAGGGTATCCAAATAGAGTCAGAGGAGATCAAACTCTCACTCTTCACTGATGATATGATAATATACCTGGAAAATCCCAGGGACTCAACTTCAAAACTCTTAGAAGTGATCAAAGAATATAGCAGTGTCTCAGGAAACAAAATCAATACTTATAAGTCAGTAGCTTTTATATACACCAACAAGGAGTCAAGCTGAAAATATAGTCAAGGACTCTATTCCTTTTACAATAGTGCCAAAGAAGATGAAATATCTGGGAATTTACCTAACAAAGGACATGAAACATCTCTATAAAGAACTATGAAACTCTGAGAAAAGAAATAGCTGAAAATGTTAACAAATGGAAAAACATGCCATGCTCATGGCTGGGAAGAATCAAAATTGTTAAAATGTCCCTACTACCCTAAAGCAATCTACAGATTTAATGCAATCCCTATTTAAAGCATCATTGTCATACTTTAAAGAACTTGAAAAAATCGTACTTTGGTTTATATGGAATCAGAAAAAACCTTGACTAGCAAATACATTACTCAGAAATAAGAATAAATCAAGAAGTATCACATCACCAGACTTCAAGCTATACTATAAATCTATATTGAGCAAAACAGGATGGCACTTGCACAAAAGCAGAGAAGTAGATTTATGGAACAAAATAGGGAACCAAGAGATGAACCCAGCAACTTATCGTCATTTGATCTTCGACGAGCCTATCAAAAATACTCAGTGGGGAAAAGACTCTCTAATTAACAAACGGTGCTTGGTGAACTGGGTGGTGAACTGGGTGGTGACCTGTAGAAGACAGAAACTGGACCCCCACCTTTCACCATTAACAAAAATCAATTCTTACTGGATAAAAGATTTAAACTTAAGACATGAAACTATAAAAATACTAGAAGACAGTGCAGGGAAAACACTTGAAGAAATTGGCCTGGGAGAATATTTTATGAGGAGGACCCTCCTGGGCAATTGAAGCAACACCAAAAATATATTACTGGGATCTAATCAAACTAAAAAGCTTTTGCACAGCCAAGAGCACAGTAAGTAAAGCAAACAGACAGCCCTCAGAATGGGAGGAGATTTTTTTAGGTTATGCTTCCAACAAAAGTCTGATAACTAGATTCTACAGAGAACTCAAACTAATCAATAAGAAAAGAATAAATAACCCCATTTCTATGTGGGCAAGACACTTGAACAGAAACTTCTCTGATGAAGACAGGCACATGGCCTACAAACACATGAAAAAATGCTCATTATCCTTAATCATCAGGGAAATAAAAGTCAAAATCACTTTGAGATATCATCTAACTCCAGTAAGATTAACCCACATCACAAAATCCTCAAACTACAAATGTTGGCATAGATGCAGAGAGAAGGGAACGCTTCTACACTGCTGGTGGGAATGCAAGCTAATATGACCTTTTTGGAAAGAAGTTTGGAGAACACTCAAGAAACTAAAAGTAGACATACCATTTGATCCTGCAATTCCTCTACTGGGTATATACCCAGATGATCAAAAATCATTTTACAACAAAGATAATTTGAACCAGAATGTTTACTGCAGCCCAATTCATAATAGCCAAGACATGGAAACAGCCCAAGTGGCCATTGACCCATGAAAGGATTAACAAATTGTGGTATACGTACACCATGGAATACTATGCAGCCATAAAAAGATGGAGACTTCACATCTTTTATGTTTACCTGGATGGAGCTGGAACATATTCTTCTTAGGAAAGTATCTCACAAATGAGGGAAAAAGTATCCAATGTACTCAATAATACTATAAAATAAATATATAACTACCTACACACTCATACGACTGGCAAAACTTAACTATAGTCCAGAAAGTAGAAGGAAAGAGGAGAGAGAGGGGATTGGAGGAAGAATATTGGAGGAGGGAGGGTAATTGGGGGGACCTCACCTAATGTGCATGATGTAATAGTACATTTCAAAACTATTTAAAAATGAGTATAATTGTGATGGATGTGTTACTTAGTTCAATGTAAGCATTTCACATTGTATATCGAAGCAGTACCATGAACCCCATAAATGCATCAATGTACAAAGTTATGGCTTAATAAAAAATGGAAAAACAAACAAAATAAAAACCTTGCATTTTCAGGCAACATGGGATTCTAGGGAGAAGAAGTTGAGATATAATACTGATTGGTGAGGCTGGTGAGGTTGGGATATAGATTCTGATTGGTGGAGTGGCATGGAGAGTGAGGGTGAGATGAAGATTCTCATTGGTGGCTGTGGGGAATGGGGCTGAGATGCAGATTCTGAATAGCAGTGGAGATGCAGATTTTGATTGGTGGGGCTGGCATGAGAAGGTGAGGCTGAGAGGCTGCACTTCCAGCAACCTCCCAGGGAATCAGATGTTTCTAATTTTCCTCTGGTCACATCAGGATTGCAAGGAGTTAAAATTTTCCAGGGAAGATGGTTTTTGTTTCTGTATTTTGTATTTTCTTTTTCAGCATGAAAAGTCAGCATCAGGAGCACAGAGAGAGCATCTGTCCTGCTTCCAGAGAGCCCCAGAAGAAACTTGAACAGCTAGTGGTGTACTGACATGCACGTTCCAGAAGAGGGCGCCAAAGGCTAGAAAATATTAATACCATATTTAACAAAAGTTGCGGAGACTTTGGTTCTACTTTTTTCTTAACTTAAATCCACAGGAGGGCAGAAGTGCAGTACTTTGGTTTTTTTTTGTCTCTTCCCCCCCCCCTTTTCTGTTTTTATTCTTTTATCTTTCGTTTTTTATTCTTTTCCCCTCATGTTTCCTTTTTTCTTTCTTTTTACTCTTCTTTTTCAATTGAGGTAAAATTGACGTAGTATAAAATTGATCATTTGAAATATACACTTTGGTGGCTTCACTATGTTCACAGTGTTTTGCAAACATCACCTCTGTCAGGATCCAAAACATTTTCATCATTCTAAGACAAGCCCCCAAAACATTATGTAGTTAATATTTCATATTTCCATTAGCCCATCTCGGTCCCTGACAACCATAATTTTTTCTGTCTCTATGGGGTTACATCTTATGATCATTTCAGATAAACAGGATCATACTGGTGTGGCCTTTTGTGTCTTTGAATTTCAAACATTATACGTGGGTGGTGCCTGTGGCTCAGTGGGTAGGGCGCTGCCCCCATATACTGAGGGTGGTAGGTTCAAACCTAACCCTGGCCAAACTGCAACAAAGAAATAGCCGGGTGTTATGACGGGCACCTGTAGTCCCAGCTGCTTGGGAGGCTGAGGCAAGAGAATCACCTAAGCCCAGGAGTTGGAGGTTGCTGTGAGCTGTGACGACACAGCATGCTACAGATGGTGATAAAGTGAGACTCTGTCTCAAGAAAACAAACAAACAAAAACATTATACATGAGGTGAGTTGGGCCTCCAAGAACTCGCATTGCCTGACACAGGGCTCTGGACCAGGCAAGAGATGGTACACAGTAAGGAACACCTTGGCCAGGTGACCCACCTGATGTCTGGGAGACCGCACTTACAGGACAGTGTTCTTTTATTTTTTAAGAGGGTGGGTCTCACTCTGTCACCCACTTCTCCTCCTATGGCAAGCATTACCTCCTGCTTCTGTTACCATTTCCTCCACTGACCTTAGCAGCTCCTTCTAGATTGTAAAATCCAAATCTTCCTTCCTGATTCATAAAGATAAATGTGCTGAGTTTTAGGTCATATCATTGTCTGGTGAAAAAACAAATCCCAAGACAACATAAATGAACAGGCATAATTCTTCTAATTTGGCACATGAAAGGAGACATACCCAGCTTAGTGAGAAGTGACGCAGGGCAGGGTTTGGCATTTGGATGTCCTCCACTGCCCCTGGCATAGACCAGGGCACACAGGAGTCCTCAGCTCCTCTCTGAGGAATCAAATAGTACTGCAGCCTCCAAGGAGGTGAGGTAGCTCTTGTCTGCAGTTGCTTTCCCAGAAAACCCTTGAGGAAAATGTCCAGAGTGTCCATCAATAAGAGGAAGGGTAGAAAGGAATGTGGCTTGGCTACTCAGTGCAGGGAAATCTGGAAAAATGTCCTAAGGTGGCCCAAGTGAGGCTTCCAGCAGGGACAGACTCCCAGGATCCCAAAGCCACGGCAGAAGGAAAAACTGGGGGAAAAGCTGATCTGAATTTCTGGACAGGAGTCTTTGGGAACAATGCCAGAATTAGGCTCATTTCAACATGATCGCAAAACTTTCCCAAAGGACCTGGGTCCAGCAGGCCACATCTGAAGCTCTCCAGATACCCAAAGAGCTTTATCTGAATCTCCATCTTCTGTGTCTGTCCTGGATCCTAGTCCTAGAGAGCCGTGTCTGCTCCCTTGGGCCCTGAGTGGCATTAAAGACATCCTTCCCCGGGCCACCTCACTTGGCTTCTGCCTCTCTCCTTATCTTTTGCTACCAGCCTCAATACTGCTGATCACACCCCTCAGGAAACACTTTTTTTTCTGTTGCAACTGACAGAAAAGCAGAGTTGGTGTTTTGTAGGAAAAAAGTAATAGGGGAAATCTACAGAAACTGAGGGACTGGGAAGCTTATCCCAAATTTCTAGATTTCTCTTTTTTTCTGTCCCTATATGGAGACAGGGTAGTTCACTTGGCTTATGCCCCACTGGATTTGGCAGAGGACTAAATTGATTCCCTCCAAATCATCAGCATTCCCCAGGAAGGCTGCAGGGTGAGTATTTTCTCCTTTATAAATATATATTTTTTAGAGATGGGGTTTTGTTATGTTTGTCAGGGTCTACAATTCCCACCCTCAAATGATATTCCCACCTCAGCACCCCAGAGTTACAGTTGTGAGCTACTTTGCCTGGCTGTATTTTCTATTTCAAGAGCGCTCAGAGATGTCTTTGGTTTCTGCATTCTCTCCCCATCCTCCAGAGGCAGGGAGACCCTGAGGGCTTTCCTAGAAGGTGAGAACAGAATGGGACAGGGGCTTTTGCCAACACAATTTAATGACATACGTAAATGCCACATGAAGGGTAGAACTGCCCCAAGCCAGCAGACCTGTTCCCAAACACTCACTTTCTCAACTGAGGTTATAGTAAATGCCTAAACTTGTTCAGTGCTGTGGCATGCCTATTCTTGCAAGAAGCCTTAAGGATTTGTGTCCCATGCTCTCCACTGTTGAAATCTTCCTGAGGACAACAGAAAACAGAGAATATTAAGGGAACCCATCAATGTGGTCCTGACCTCAATTCGAGTCTGAGATTTCTTCACTGGCATTGTGGTGTATCACAACAGTAAACATCTAGGAACTGGTTAATAACCCCCACATGAATAGGTAAGAAAATCAAGGCCAGGCACACTCAGGGATGTGTTTGTGGAGTTCTGGAGACAGATGATGTTCAGAGGAGCCTTATCCCAAGAGAATGAAAGCAAGAGCAGAAAAGGCTTGATGGGTTTCTGTTTCTAGGGTTAGGATGTGAGAGTGAATGACCATTTGATCTCCCAAAGTAACTGTTTCTTTGCTCCTATTGGCTACTTGGCAGTGGTTCTGGTCCTACCAAGTCTGGGGTATATCAGGTCCAAGTGTCCCTCCGGCCACAGCACAGATGGCAAAGATCCACCATGGAGATGCCTTTGTCCCCATCTGTTTCATCACCCTGCTCTTCCTGGACCTCCTGCCTGCTGGCTACTGTAAAATTGGTAGGAGAACCCCTCCCATCTAACATGAGGGGGTGCATCAGTAGAAGTAGAGAAGATCTCAACATAGAAAGGCGCTACAAGATGGACTAAGGAAGGACAGTCTCCAGGGCCAGCACAGGGCTGCCACCAAGAGCTTCAGGGAGGAGAAACAGGTGTCCAGAGATAAGATCTTCACCAAACACAGAAGTTGGAATGTTCCTTGGCTATCACCTGGCCACACTGGACCCAGGTCTTTTGGGAAAGTTGTATATGATTATGTTGAAATGTGTGTAGTTCTGGCACCTGCAGCCATGGGACTCCTGTCCAGAAATTCAGATCAGCCATTTCCTGTGCCCCATGGCTGTGAGGTTCTAGGAGTCTGTTATTGCTGGAAGTTTCTTTTGGGTCAACTTAGCACACTGTCCAGAGACATTCTGAGATAGCTTGGGGTGAAAGGGATCCTCAAACAGGAAGCAGAGGTGGGAGTGGAAGTATTAGTCCTTAACCTGATTCTTTTGGATCTGCCTCCTCAAGGGCATCCTGATTTTGAGGTCGTGGGGCCTGATGGTCCTATCATGGCCACAGTGGGGGGAGTTGCTGAGCTATGGTGCCACCTGTCCCCCAACATCAGTGCCGAGGACATGGAGCTGAGCTGGTATCAGGGACAGCCCTCCCAAGTCGTGCACCTACACAAGAAGGGACAAGATGTGCCTGGGCATCAGCTACTGAATACTGGGGTAGGACGACCCTTGTGAGAGACTATATGGCCATGGGCAAGGCTGCTGTGAAGATCCATAATGTCATCACACTTGATAATGGAACATACTGGTGCCTCTTCAAGGAAGGCAACTTTTCCAGCAGGGCTGCCCTGCAGCTGCAGGTGGCAGGTGAGGGCTGGGCACTGGGACATCTGGTGAACCCGGAGCAGCTCTCATAGTGCTGGACCCAGGATCAGACCACTGTTTTGGAACCCAAAGGTTACCTGCCTGGGTGTGCTATGTAGCGGCTGCATCTCGGGGGAGTGTGGCTCTGAGTATAGAACTGTTTTTTCTTGTCTTCCTTGCCTTTGTTATACCCCTGAAGTGGAAAAACAGAAAGAGAGAGAATGAATGGGGGAGAGGAGACGGAAAGAGATAGAGACGGAGCTATAGAGACAGAGAGACAGAGGCAGGGAGACAAGGAGAGAGAATGACACAGAAAGTGAGAAAGAATGAAAGAGAGATTAAGAGAGACGGAGAGAAGGAGCGGTAGAGACAGAAAGAGAGAGAGAAGCAGGGACTGAGAGAGACAAAGATGACAGAGAGCAAATGATAAAGAGACAGAGATAGTGGCAGAGGAAGAGAGAAAGTGAGGATGAGAGGGAGACAGAGACAGAATGAGAAAGAATAGAGAGACAGAGTGAGGGAGAGAGAGAGAGACAAGAAGAAAATATGAGAGATGGAGACACAGAAAGAGAGGCAGAGACAAAAAGATGTGTATATATATAGAGAGAGAGAGAGGGAGAGGGAGAAAGTGTTTTGGGCATATGCAGAGGTTTTCCTGGGTGACTCAGAACTTGTACTTTGAAGTCAGATGACCTGGCCTCATTCTGTTGCCTGAATTCATTAATTTCATAACTCAGAGAACTTGTCCGATCCTCTCTGCCTTTTTTGTTCTGCTCCCTCTTATCTGGGAAACAGGGTTCTCTGTCAGGTACATACACAGGGATTACACAGTGTAGGCAGTTTGGGAACAATTGCTAAAGCTGCTGGAAATCCTCAGGACCTCTTTGTTTTACTCAGGGCTGGGCTCTGAGCCCACAATCGAAGTGATGGAGGACCAGCACAGAGGCGTCAGGGCAGAGTGCACCTCAGAGGGCTGGTACCCAGAGCCCCTGGTGGAGTGGACAGACTCCATGGGGAAGGCGATAGTTTCTGTGCCCAACTTCTCAGCTTCCAACACCACTGGCCTCTGGACTGTGGTGTCCAGTGTGTCCATTGAAGACCGGACTGTGGAGAGTGTCTCCTGCTCCATCTCCAGCCTCCTCCTCCCCGAGAGGAAGGTGGCCAAGACCCACCTACCTGGTGAGTGCTCTGTTCAGTTCTGTTCTCACCGTTATGGGGCACAGAGTATGGAGTATAGGTGGGGGCTTATACTAAGAGTGGACAGGGACTTGCTGCCTGTCCACTCTTAGCCTAGCTGAGGCATCCTGGGATATGTAGAGTTTATGTGCTGATTACTGGGGTAGAGCAGAGGTGGGCTGCAGAGAGTCCCCAGTACAACTTTGCTTTCTTGGGGATAAGAAAGATGCACCCCAAGATCAACTTTTTACATTTTTTTAAAAGAATACACTATTTGGGGGAGCAATTTTAGGGTCACAGCAAATTTGAGTAGAAAGTGCAGAGACCTCCTATATACCCCAGATGCATACACAGCTTTCCCCAGGATAAAAATCCCGCCCCAGAGGACACGGAGATGACACTCAAAAAACATCCACAGAGGCAGGATGCGGTGGCTCACGCCTATAATCCTAGAACTCTGGAGGTTGAAGTGGGTGGATTGCTTGAGCTCAGGAGTCCAAGACCAACCTGTGCAAGAGTGAGACCCTGTCTCTATAAAAATAGCCAGGTGCTGTGGTGGGCACCTGTAGTCTCATCAACTTGGGATGCTGAGACAAGGGGATTGCCTGAGCCCAAGATTTTGAGGTTGCTATGAGGTTTGATGCCATGGCACTCTACCAAGGGCAACAAATGAGACTCTGTCTCAAAAAAAAAAAAAAAAAAAAAAAGAAAAAGAAAAAGAAAAGAAAAAGAAAAAGAAAGAAAGAAACCTACATGGATACATCAGTGTCTCCCAGAGTCCATGGTTTACATGAGGGCTCATTCTTGGTGTTGAATGAATTTGTGGGAATGGGTAAGTGTATAATGACATGTATCCATTATGGTGGTGTCACATGGAGGAGTTTCACTGTCCTCAAAATCCTCTGTGCTCCTTTGTTCATTTCTTCCTTCTCCCTGGCCCCCTCCAGACCTTTTCATCACCTCTATCATTTCCCCTTTTCCAGAATGTCTTATAGTTGGAACCCCCCAGTATGGAGCTTTTTCACATTGTCTTCTCTCACTTAGTCATCTGCATTTCAGGTTCCACTGTGTCTTTTCTCAGCTTGAGAGCTCATCAATTTTTAGTGCTGAATAATATTCCATTGTGTGGATGGACCACAGTGTATTTATCTATTCAGCTATAGAGGACATCTTGGTTGCTTCCAGATTCAACTTTCATAAAAAAACTTCCACTTTTACCTTTGTAAGTGATGTTGGGTCCCAGGGAAAACTTTCTCTTCACCTCTGAAGGTTTGCTCAAACTCAAAGACAAGAGTCAGATTCATAGGAGAAAAGGCACCCACAAGTATTTGATCATAGTTTTTCATGACATGGGAGCTTTCAGAATGAAGACCCAATGATACAGGGGAAATTGTTTTTTTGCTTAGGTTCAGCAAAGTATGGACAGGAGTGTAGAAATACGATTGGACAAAAAGAGTATAATCTGATGCTATTAGATCAGAGGGGGGATCCCCTGAGAGGGGATCAATCCTCTCTGTCTGGATTCTTCTTGGCCTCTCTGAATAGCATCCTCCCTTCTTATTAAGGAGGAGTAGGGCCCTGGCAGGAATAGGAGTTTCATTACAGGATTTTTTTTCTTTCCTTTCTTTCTTTCTTTTTCTTTTTTTTTTTTTAAGAGAGAGTCTGACTTTGTCACCCTGGGTGGAGTGCTGTGGCATCATAGCTCACAGCAACCTCCAGCTCTTGGGCTTAAGTAATTCTCTTGTCTCAGCCTCCCAAGTAGCTGGGACTACTGGTGCCCACCACAACACCTGCCTATTTTTTTTTGCAATTTGGCTGGGACCAAGTTCAAACCCGCTACCCTCGGTATATGGGGCCAGCACCCTCCTCACTGAGCCACAGGCGTTGCCCAGCAACCCAGAATTTCTTTATGGCCAGTTTTTATGCATTCAGACAAGGGGAAAGGTAGTGTCATATATTTAGGTTTTATGGCTGGCTTTGGGGAAAAGCGGTTCTGGTTTCTATGACCCACCTCAGAGAAGGTTTCCAATCTCTGTGGCTATACTCAGGGAGAATGATACTGGAAAAAGTTTTCCTTCTCAGGTTAATCTGAGGCCTCCATTTTGGGGTACTGTTTTCTGAGTCCCAACAATGTCAAACTTACAGAAAATTTACCAGAATAATAGTGAATTTCACTAGATTTACCACTTTTTTAAAACCATTTTGCCACATTTATTTTGATCATCTCTCTCTATCTACAAGTAGGTACATATATGTCTTCTATGCATATATCTACACCCAACTGTCTGAGTCTGTGCAAACTGCTATAATATAATAGTGTAGAATGGGTGACTTAGAAACAACTTCAGAGGCAGGAAATCCAATGTCATAGTGTGGCAGATTCAGTGTCTGGTGAGGCCTCACTTTCTTTTTCTTTTCTTTTTTTGTTTTTTTGCAGTTTTTGGCCAGGGCTGGGTTTGAACCCGCCACCTCCGGCATATGGGGCTGGCAACCTATTCCTTTGAGCCACAGGCATTGCCCAGGCCTCACTTTCTTGTTTTGTCCTCACATGGTACAAGTGGCAAAGAAACACTCTAGGGTCCCTTGTTTTAAAGACATTAATCCCACTCATGATCTAATAACTTGCCAAAGCCCCCCAACCGCTAACACCATCACCTTGGGGGTGAGAATTTCAACATGTAAATGTGGGAGGGACCACAGTACCTTCTGTACAAATACAGACATTTCCCCCCAAACCTATCTCAGAGTAGTTTGTAAACATTTCATCTTTTGACCCACGAATCTCATAGCAAATATGTCCTGAGAGCAAAGCTTTCACCACAACATTCCTGACTTATGGAATCCCTTTCAGATTTTTTCTTCAGAAGGTCCCCATTGATGGTGTGGACAGTAGCTGTGCCTCTGATCCTTGCTGCAGTGGGACTCATAATAGCTTTGGTCATCTGCCTCTTCTGGAAACGTAAAAGGGAAAATAGGAAATCTCTGGAAGAAGAGAGAGAACAAAGAGAAGAGGAACAGAGACAGCAAGACAGCAGGGACAAGGTCTTGCCACTGTCTGGTGAGCAGGGAATTTTGACAGAGCATAATGCTGCTCCCTGTCAAACCTGGAACCCTAATGCAAAGCCCTAAATCAAGCCTTCTTAGGTGTGTTCTCAGATACGGTCGTGATGGAATGGTCACTGGGGACCCCAGCCGTGGGACTGCTTAATTATCACCTACCCAGAGATAACTATTCATCTCTTAGTAATCTCTGGGTTATTCTTCACTACATGATTCTGGGTGGGTTGTTTGGCCTCCCTGTTGGAAATAGATCTCATTTCTGATAGGTATTGGCTGAAGGACTTGGTTGTAAACCCTGAGTTAATCTGTCTGCTACTCTGTCTCTCTCTCTTCTCTCTGTCTTGGTCTGTCTCTGTCTGTCTCTCCCTATCTCTGACTATATCTGTCTCTCAGTCTCTATCTGTGTGTGTGTGTGTGTGGTCTCTCAAACACACACCTCGCAAGCACGAGCCTGTTAAATAGTTCTGTTTGTAGCCTGGGAGATGCCCCAGGCCACACCATGCACTTTGCCACACTCTGGCTTCCCTGGGATTCCTTCTCTCTGGCTCCTGGCCTCATGTGTCCTAACCACTTGGATACAGGCTGTTTGCAAGGGCTCCTGGCACAGGGTATGGGGATGGTGAAGGATTCCCCAGAGACAGAGGGGGAAGCCCAATGTGCAAAACCAGTGAGGGCATGTGGGGTCCCCGTACCTCTGACACCTGACCTTTTCCTCTTCCCAAGTGAGCCCATCCTTGGACCCAGACACTGCAAGTCCCAAACTCAGTCTGTCAGAGGATTGGAAGAGTGTCAGGCGGCTGCGCTTTGCCCAGGACTTGGCCTCCAGCCCTGGAAGGTTCGACCGGGACCCCTGTGTCCTGGCCCATGAACAGTTTAGCACCGGGAGGTATTGCTGGGAAGTGGAGGTTGGGGAAAGGGGGGCCTGGATTCTGGGCGTGTGTCTGGAGGGCATTGGTCGGAAGGGATGGATCCCAAAGTCCCCACAGCATGGGTTCTGGGCACTGGAGCTTCACAAGAAGAGATACTGGGCTCTCTCCTACCCCAGGACCCACCTGTATCCCTCCAGGCCCCTCCGCCAGGTGGGTGTTTTCCTGGACTGTGACAATGGAGAAATTTCCTTCCACAATGTGACAGATGGGTCCCAGGTGTACCAGTTCTCTGGGCTTTCTCTCCTTCAGCCCCTAAAGCCATTCCTCTGCTTGTGGATACATGATTCCCATCCTGTGACCTTCTGCCCAGTAGTCAGAGAGATGCATGATGAGACAGATTGGCCCCCCTGGAGGCCAAAAATTGCACCCTTAGAGACCTCTGGCCTTCCCCCAGGGAACTCCCATTGAGGAGAAAGCAGCATCGTCCTCAATTAACAGGGACACCCCTCAGACAAGGCTCACATTCTCCTCACCTGAGACCAGCTCTCCAGGAGAAACACCGAGTCCCTGACACCAAATCACTGGACTGTGTCTAACGGTGCAACTCTGAGACCATTATCTATCATATTTGTTTGTTGTTGTTGTTGTTGTTTTGGAGACAGAGTCTCACTATGTCGCCCTGGGTAGAGTGCTGTGGCGTCACAACTCACAGCAACCTCCAACTCTTGGGCTTAAGCAATTCTCTTGCCTCAGCCTCCCAACTAGCTGGGACTACAGGCACCTGCCAAAATGCCCGGCTATTTTTTTGTTGCAGTTGTCATTGTTGTTTAGCAGGCCCAGGCTGGGTTTGAACCCACCAGCCTTGGAACATGTGGCCAGCGCCATAACCACTGTGCTGAGGGCACCGAGCCTATCTATCATGTTTTATCTTCATCATTCTCTTTGGTGAAATGAAGACATTATGTTCTGGGCTGAATTATGTCTCCTACCTCCACAAATTCACAAGTAATGAAGTTCCAACCCTGAGGGCCTCAGGATATGGCTATGTTTATAGATCAATCTCCTGTATGAGTTGGGGTTCTCCAGAGGAACAGAACCAAAAGGCTATCTGTGTAGATCCTATGTAAGAGGAATTTTAAAACATATGAGAGGCTCAGTGCCTGTAGCTCAGCGGTTAGGGTGCCAGCCACATACACCAAGGCTGGCGGGTTCAAATCCAGCCCAGGCCTACCAAACAACAATGACAACTACAACAAAAAAATAATTGGGTGTTGTGGTGGGCACCTATAGTCCTCACTACTTGGGAGGCTGAGGCAAAAGAATCAGTTAAGCCCAAGAATTTGAGGTTTCTCTGAGCTGTAATGTCACAGCATTCTACCGAGGGTGACATAGTGAGACTCTATCTCAAAAAATATATATATTAATTAATTAAAAAAAATAAAATAAAATGTGAGAATTGGCTCACACAATTATGGAGGCCATGAAGTCCCACCATCTGTCATCTGTAAGCTGGAGAATCAGGAAGGCTGGTGGTGGATTTCACTCTGTATCCAACTTTTTTTTTTTTTTTGAGACAGAGTCTCACTATGTCACCCTTGGTACAGTACTGTAGTGTCACAGCTCACAGCAACCTCAAACTCTTGGGCTTAAGCGATTCTCTTGCCTTAGTCTCCCAAGTAGCTGGGACTACCACAATGCCTGGCTATTGTTTTTTTTTTTTTTTTTTTTAGGGGAGGGAGGGTTGTAGTTGTCATTGTTGTTTGGCAGGCCGGGGCTGGGTTCAAACCTGCCAGCTCTGGTGTATGTGGTTGGTGCCCTAGCCACTGAGCTACAGGGGATGAGCCATGTGTCCAACTTTTTGTTCTTTTTTTTTTTTTTTTTTTTTTGAGGTAGAGTGTCACTTGGTCACCCTCAAATTGTGCTGTGGTGTCACAGTTCACAGGAACCTCAAACTCTTAGGCTGAAGTGATGCTCTTGCCTCAGTCTCCCGAGTAGCTGGGACTATCAGCCGCTGCCACAACAGCCAGCTACTTTTTTAGAGATGGGGTCTTGCTCTGGCTCAGGCTGGTCTCAAACTCCTGAGCTCAAGCAATCCACCTGTTTCGGCCTCCCAGAGTGTCAGGATTAACAGGCGTGAGCCACCTTGCCTGGCTCAACTTTTTGTTCTATCTGGGCCCTGAACAGATTGAATGACACTTGCCCAAATTTGTGAGGGTAGATCTTCTTTAGTCAGTCTACTGATTCAAATGCTAATTCCTTCAGGTAACACTTTCACAGACACACCCAGAGATGATGTTTCACCAGCTCTCTGGGCATCCGTTAGCCCAGTCAAGTTGGCACATTGAAATTAACCAGCCCGGAGGTATCTTCCAACCTCTGTTTGAGGGTGGAAGCCTGACTTTCATATATGCCCATAAGCAAGGCCAGATGGGTTTCACATAGATCAACACACCCCTTTTTACTTTTTGTAATTGCTCACTCCCTGGACTCCATTAAGACACCTACATTCCCCTTTACACTCCCTGATTCTCCCTTTGTTTTTAATTTTAAAAAACACTGTTATTTTTTAGAGATAGGATATCACTCTGTCTTACAGGCTGGAATGCAGTGGTGCCATCATAGCTTACTGTAACCTTGAACTTCTGGGTGCACCACCACATCAGGCTAATTTTTAAATTTTTTGTAGAGATGGGTCTGGCTACATTGTCCAAGCTAATGGCTTCAAGTAATCCTCTCAACTTAGTCTCCCAAAGTGCTAATATTACAAGTGTAAGCTACTGCATCTGGCCTCCTTCTCCCTAAAACAGCCAGTCATTTCTGTACAAATCACCACTGAGTTCAGTTCACATTAGACTCTTTTTCTCTGTTGCAATAACGTATTCCTGATTAAAATCTGTCTTTACTACTTAAATTAGTGCCTGGCTTTATCTTTGACAATAGAAAAAGGGAAATATGCCCCATTCCCCCCCCCAAATATCACCAGACACTAATTTCAAATAATTGTCTGATTTTGTGGTCCTGGGGGAAGACGTTTGTGGCACTTCTTCATGTCCATATGACTTTTGTTAGAGTCAGGCAAGATTCCAAAGGAATAATGACAGTTGGGTCTACCATCCTTGAAAGCAGAGATTTATCCAAGGCTCAAAGGATTCTGTCAGTGCTTGATAGAGCCACACATGTCTATAAAATACTCAAGATGTGATAAGTGCTGGCCTGATCCTCAAAGTTAGGCCCCTGACTGAGCTTCACACATTTCAGCTAGTAACAGATATTGTCTGAAAGAGAGAAACCAGAGACAAATCTGTGACTGTTTTTCTGAAAAGGAAATTGGGAGAGTCAGGGAAGGTGAACAGAGAACACAGAAAAGAAAAAAAAAAAAAAAAAAAAGAGCTGGGTATTGGGAGTGGTATCTAGCAAGGCAAAGTGGTTATGAGACCATTCTTGTGAGGTCCAGAAAATTTACACTTTCCCTTAGATAAGGCAAATGTTCAAAGAAAAAAAGAGGGGGGGGGGGAATGAAGGAAGCATCAGTTATGAAGGTGTCACTCGGGAGGTGGAAGAATGTCTGATCTTATCTTGTCTCTGTTCTCCACCCACCAAGTTAAACTTGTAATTCAATGTGTAGAATACAACAGATTTCTGTTTTAGGAGCTAGACTTAGGTAGCAGAGCCAAAGTTATGATTTACATGTCCTTCTTTATGAGAGACCAGCAAGGAACTTCCTTATGAGATCTATGGGCCAGTGCTTTCCTGGGGCCCAAGGCCTTTACCTTCCTTTTTGCAGAAGGAGTTAGAAGTGGCTCTGAGATTTTTATTTTTCTTTACAAAGTGAAACCCTGCAGTCAAACCTGTGCCATTCAAGGGTCACCTCTGTGTTTGTTCGTGTGTGTTAATGATCAAGTTGTCATTAAGACTGTCAACCTAGAATGAGTCTCACTCCCAAGCACAATGTTCTCAGCCACTCTGTGAGAGACTCCATAAAATCCCTGAAGGATGAGATTCAGAGAGCTTTTGGGTGCTGTGGGGAGTGTGTCCTAACTCCATGGGAACAGAAGCTTCTGTTTTCAGGACTCTTCTGGATTCCACCTTGTGTATATCATCATCTAAATGTTTATTTGTATACTTTGTAAAATCCCTTAAAGTAAACTGGTTAATTTAAGTCAGTATTTCCTTGAGTTCTAAAGAAATATTCAAGCCTAAGGAGGGGGTCACGGGAACCCCAATTTATGGTCATTTGGTCAGAAATAGAGTTGACAATGTAGAACTTGTGACCAGCATCTGAAGTTGGGACAGTTTTGTGGGACAGAGCCCTTACCTTATGAGAGCTGTACTAATTTTTCATAGTCAGCATCAGAATTATATTAAATCACTAGACACTCCATTGTCCCCAGTGAATTGGACATGTTCTTGATGTGGAAGAAACCCCACACATTTGGTGTCAGAACGTTGGAAGAGAGTATAGGAAAACTCAGCTTTTCTTTTAGGTTGCTAGATAAGTTGCAGTTCTGGTGGTTGGAAGTCCAAGATCAAGATACAGGCAGATTGAGTGTCTTCCAGTTTATATGCTCACATGGCAGAAGAGAACTCTTTTGCTTTCTTCTCTTAGAAGGGCACTAATACCATTCAAGAGGGCTCCATCCTCATGACCTAATCACCTCCCAAAGGTCCACCTCTTAATACTAACTCTTTGTCACCTTGGAGGTGAAGATTTTAACATATGAATGTAGGGTTTTGGAAGGGCACATTCAGTCCATAGCAGACTTGCTCTTAGGAGCCTGCTCCACGCTCCTGAGGAAGCCACACTGCAAAGAAGTGCCCAGGAAGCTCCTGGATGGGCCCAAAACTGTGATGGTGACTTTGGGGGTAAATAAATGTTTGTGGGGTTTTTGTTGTTGTTTTGTTGGGGGGTGGTTGATGAATGGTCACCGTTCTTTGTTTTTTCTTTTTTAATTGCTCTTTTGAATTTCTACTCTTCACTTTTTATGGTGGTAACCATTCTTGTGGCTGAAATTTTTATAGCCTCAGAAGGAAGGAGGCCAAGGCTTCTCAAACTTGCATTTACCGGCAAGTTAGGTGTAGGGGAGTTGTGTTCAGATGATACAGATGCTGATTGGGTGGTCTGCCATTGGTGGGTACTTAGATACAGATTCTAATTGTTGTGAGGGCTATAGAACTGAGATGCAAATTCTGAATGGTGGAGCTGAAATGCAGATTCTGATTGGTGGGGCTGGCAT
Organism: Loris lydekkerianus; assembly: GCA_963574355.1. Lineage (NCBI taxonomy): Eukaryota > Metazoa > Chordata > Mammalia > Primates > Lorisidae > Loris > Loris lydekkerianus. Next base: position 6,736 of record CAUYPK010063976.1, on the reverse strand, counting down.
GGAAACGTAGGGCTGAAATGAGGCATTTCCAGCGACCACCCTGGGAAGCAGATGATTCTGCTCTTCCTCTGGTTACATTAGGATGGCAGAGAATTCACTGGTACCAGGGAATATGGGGGGGGGGCGGAGTCTTTTTTTCCTTTTCTTTTTAGCAGCATGAAAAATCAGCACCAAGAGCACAGGGGCCTCCACAGGCATCTCTAGAACCTAGGGTGGGGGTGGGCGGGAGCCAGTCCCTCTGTGGTCCTGGAGGGCCTGTAGAATTGTATTGGAATGCTCAGGGTTTGAGGGGGTGGGGTTGTTTGTTTGTTTGAGACACTCTGACCTCATCACCCTCAGTAGAGTGCCGAGGCCTCTTAGCTTACAGCAACCTCAAACTCTTGGGCTGAAGCGATTCTCTTGCCTCAACCTCCTAAACAGCTGGGACTACTGGTGCCCACAACAATGCCCGGTTATTATTATTATTATTATCTTATAGGGTCTCGCTTTCACTCAGGCTTGTCTTGAACTCCTGAGCTCAGACAAGCCACCTGCCTTGGCCTCCCAGAGTGCTAGGATTATAGGCGTGAGCCACGGCACTCAACTTAGAATGTTGTTTTTAACTGAATAAAAAATATGAGAGTACAAAGGACACCAGGTTTATTGTAAGGCAGTTTTCAACATACTTTAAAGAAACAATTTCTATTAGAAATTATCACTTTATTTATTTTTTTATTTTCTTATTTTTTGTAGAGACAGAGTCTAGTGCCCTGGTGTCACACAGCTCACAGCAACCTCCAACTCCTGGGCTTAGGCAATTATCTTGCCTCAGCCTCCCAAATAGCTGGGACTACAGGTGCCTGCCACAACGCCCGGGTATTTTTTGTTGCAGTCTGGCAGCGGCCAGGTTTGAACCCATCACCCTTGGTATATAGGGCTGGCGCCCTACTCACTGAGCCACAGGTGCTGCCCTAGAAATTATCACTTCAATAGAAATTGGAGGTTAGTGCAGTCAGATGTGCCTGACTGTACAATGACTGCTATAATGCTGCAGTAGTGATGACAGCATCAATGATATTTTGAAATTTTCACAAACACTCTCATGCAATGTGAAAAAGATTCACAATTTATGTCCTATGGATACCACTGTAGTTTGTTTGCTTATATTCAAACTGTGAGGAAATGCTGAATTATACCTAGTTATTGAAAATAAAGAAGCAATTACTCCCCATGTGGGTTCTCTGAATGTTTAAATTAATCCAGCAGCCCTGCCTGAGGAGTGCTCTAGTCCAAATCCTACCTTGTGAAACAAGGTGGGCTGGTCTGTGGATAAGGAAGACTTCCAGGACAGCAGGAGCTGTGGAGAGGCCACATCCTCAGCAAGGCTTAGAGTAGACCAGGGAGGCTGGTCTCTACTTGAAGGCCAGAGCCCCAGGGCTGGTGCAGTCCATCAGCTGTGTGGCCTGGGCTTCTTACTGCTCAGCCTTGGTGTCCCATCATAAAAATGGACCACTGATCCTATTGCCCTAGTGTGTAAGGTGGTTGGAGGATGTGCTGGGAGGATATATATAACACCTAGCCCCTGGTTCCTGGGGTAGAAACTTTCCATAGTGAACCAACCCTTGACAGAATAAGGCTTAGTTAGAGTCACCATCAGCCTTGGCCATGTTGAAGGGTCAAATAATATCTCTGAGCTCCAGTGGCCTCTTGTATAAAGTGGGTGGAGACATCATATCAGATAGTGCCCTTGAGTTCTTGGAAAGCATAACTAAAATAACATTTGCCCAAGGATTCTGAGAACAATGACTAAAATCCATGTGAAAGATTTTATTATTATTATTATCATATTTTTACATAATGGATAACAAATGCAACACTAGTACCAATGGTAGTTGAGTAAAAAAATCAGGAAAAAATAAAATAAGTAACTTTTAAAAAGATATTAGATAAAACCTACCCGGGCAAGGCATTTGGAAGCTTGTAGTCAAAAACACAGGTCAACTGAAACTGTTCAGAAAGTTCCAGGTCTGGGCATCTACCTGCAGCTGCAGAGGGCATCTAGCTAGAGGGCAAGGATGGTGCAGCCAAAGGAGTCAGGGAGGCAGAGGGAGCAGCAGGATGAGGGCTTTTTTAAAAGCCCTTAAAACAAACAAACAAACAACAACAACAACAAAAAAAAACAATTAAAAATGGGCAAATGGGCCATGCGTGGGGGCTCTCACCTGTAATCCTAGCACTCTAGGAAGCTGAGGCTGGTGGATTACCTGAGCTTATGGGTTCCAGATCAGCCTGAGCAAGAGCAAGATCCCATCTCTAAAAATAGCCAGGCATTGTTGCAAATGCCTACAGTCCCAGCTACTTGGGAGGCTGAGGCAAGAGAACAGCTTGAGTCCAAGAATTTGAAGTTGCTGTGAGCTATAATGCCAGGGCACTTGACCGAGGGTGACAAACTGAGACTTTGTCTCAAAAAGAACAAAAATAGATAAATAGACATTTCTTAAGAGAAGATATACAAATGGCCAACAATATGAAAAAATGTTCAACATCACTAATCACCAGGGAAATGCAAATCTAAACACAATGAGATATCAACTCACCCCACTTAAATGGCTTGCATCAAAAAGACAGAAAATAACAGATGCTGACAAGTATGCAGAAAAAAGGGACTTTGTATACTCTGCTGGTGGGAATGTAAATTAGTACAGCCATCATAGAAAAAAGTATAGAGGTTGTTCAAAAACTACAAATAGAACTACCATATAATTGCTACAAAAAAAAGTAGAAAAATTAGCCAGCCACAGTGCTGGGCAACTATCGTTCCAGCTACTCCAGAGGTGGAGACTCAGGCTGAGGCTGAAGCAGAATAGCTTGACCCCAAGAGTTTGAGGCTGCAGTGGGCTATGATAATGCCACTGCACTCCAGCTTGGATGATAGCAGACTCTCAAGAAAAGGAAGGAAGGAAAGGAGGGAGGAAGAGAAAGGATGGAGGGGGGAGGAAGAAAAGAAAGGGAAGGAGGGAAGGGAGAGGGATTACAGAGAGGAAGGAGAGGAAAGGAGGGAGGAGAAAAAGAGGAAGAGAGGGAAAGAGGAGGGAAGGTGTTGGGCCCTGCCATGTACCTGAGGCCTAGTGCAACTTCCTGAGCCTGACTAGAAGTAGATCCATAGAGCTACTTCCGCGACTCAGTAAGGCTGGCCTAAAACTGCCTTTACCTAGATACAGCCAATCACCTTTGGTTCCTGTACCTCATCCTCCACCTCCTTTCCCCGCCCCTTCCCCATGCTATATATAAGCGGCTGCTTGCCACAATAAAGTTGAGTTCCTGCTTGGACAGACTCCTGGCTCCGTGTGTTCCTGTTTGGGGCCGCCAACGCTCGCCATCCCACTCAGCCCGGGGGAAGGAGTCAGGCTGGCCCTGCTCCCCCCTCTTCTGCACCTGCCAGATAGCCCAGCAGGAAGGAAGAAAAGAAGAGTAAGAAAAGAAAGAAGGAAAGAAAAAAATAAAGAAAGTATGATACATACACATAATGGAATATTATTTAGCCATAAAGAGAATAAAATCTTATCATTCTTAGCAACATGACTGGACTGGAGGACATTACATTAAGTGAAATGAGCTGGACATAGAATGTTAAACAGCACATGTTCTCACTCATGTATGGAAGCTTAAAGTCACGTACCAAGTGGGGGGCAGGAACCCATCCCACAGAAGCGATTTTCCGCACATCTGGGTCAGCAGGACAACTGACCATGCAAAAAAACAAAAAAACTGTTGGTGGGGTCAGTCTGACCTCCTACCCCCAACTGTTTAAATGTTGATTTCATGGAGGTAAAAAGCAGACCAGGGGAAACTAGAGGCTGGGCGGGGATGGGTAGGGGAGACAGAAGGGAGGGCTAGGGAGAGATTTGTTAAAGAACACAAAATGACAGCTAGATAGAAGTAAGTTCTGTGTTCTGTGGCACTCTAGGGTGAGTATAGTTAACAATAACATATAGTTTCGAATAGTTAGAAGGGGGATATTGAATGTTCCCAATACACACAAAAGAAAATGACAAATGCTTGAGATGATGAATATTTTAATTACCCTGATCTGATCACTATACATTATATGTATCAAAACATCACTATGTACTCCTAATTAAGTGCAATTATTATGTCTATTGAAAAATAAAGAAAATAAAATCCACAAAAAAAGCTTATCAAAAAACATCACTGTGTACCTCATTAATATATACAATTACATGCCAGTTAAAAATAAAATAAAACTTTTTTGAGAATTACAAAACCCTCTTGTTTGCAGGCTACTTAGTTGGTCTATGTTCCTTAGCTAATCCCTGGGACTGGCTAAGGCTACCTATAAAATTCTAAGCCATCGCCCAAGTTCAGACCTAGTCAAATAGGAAGATGGAATAGCTGGCAGATTGGCTTGATGGGAGATTGGATGTCACCTATAATGAAGGAGGTTGTCTAAACAGCAGTTTCTGTGTCCTGCTAAACACAGTTGTGCCAGTTTTGCATGCACACAGACACACACACACACACACACACACACACAAATCCTAGAAGGTGGCAACTGCTTCAGCCCTCCCTTTCTCTTCCTGGACTTTGTCTCCTCTCTTTTCCCCACGAAAGCACACTGAACCTAAAGGTCACCAGCTAAAATCCCCAGATGGTGCAGCTGTGACAACTCAGATGTTGGGTCAGTTGTGCCAGACTTCATTCAGGCCACTGCCACTTTGAAGGACCAAGAACTCTATCTAGTTAGGGTTCCTAGTTACATAGTTTACAGTGCAACATGGAGAAAGGACGCAAGTTAATGCATCGCCTCATATCCTAGATATGGGGGGTGGGGATTAACAGAAGCATTTGTGGGAAAGTCTATGTGGATCAGGAACATGGAGACTGGCAGAATCCAGTACTGAGCCCTCTTTTTCAGAGGCTGTGACGTTATCTTGTGTTACCAGATTTCTTAGTTAGCTCCCAACACGCTCAGCTACATTCATTCTCAGAGCATGACTTCTGCTTAGGAAGCACTGACCCAGCAAGGAGGTGACACAGGGCATTTCTTGGACTACAAGAAAAACACCATAGGGAAATTCATTCAATACTCCTGCCGCAACATAACCACCCACATTCCAACACCATAGGGCAGTGATTTTCAACTAGTGTGCCATGAGAGGATCTTAAGTTGTCACAAAAAAATTTGAAGTTCATTAATTAGGACTAGGTGGAGTGACTCACACCTGTAATCCTAGCACTCTGGGAGGCCAAGTCCTGTGAATTGCTTCATCTCAGGAGCTCAAGAACAGCCTGAGCAAGAGTAAGGCTTGCTAAAAATAGAAAATTATTTTGGGTGCAGGACATAACTACAAGAGGGACTCTACCTAACAAATTCAAATATTGCGACTTTGTTGTCTATATCCTCATATTAACCTGAAATTTAAAAAAAATAGAAGTATCAGCCCCAACGTTGTGTCAGGTGCCTGTTGTCCCAGCTATTTGGGAGGCTGAGGCAAGAGGATTGCTTGAGCCCAAGAGTTGGAAGTTGCTGTGAATTATGTTGACACCACAGCACTCTATCCAGGAGGATAGGGTGAGACTCTGTCCACCTACCCCCCCCCAATCACATTAATCAAATTATTATTATTATTGTTATTTTGAGACAGAGCCTCAAGCTGTTGCCCTAGGTAGAGTGGGTGGCATCACAGCTCACAGCAACCTCCAACTCCAGGGCTCCAGATTCTCCAGCCTCCGCCTCCCTAGTAGCTGGGACTGTAGGCGCTCTCCACAAGGCCCAGCTATTTTTTGGTTGCAGCCGTCATTGTTGTTTGGCGGGGCGGGGTTGGATTAGAACCCACCAGCTCAGGTGTATGTGGCTGAAGCCTTAGCCACTTGAGCCACGGGCGCTGAGCCAATCAAATTATTTGTAAAAGAAGTTCAAAGCACAATAGCACACTTTTTAATTTATTTTTTTGATCTACATAATTTAAGTGTGCTGTGAGATAAGAAATGTTGAGGGGCGGCGCTGTGGCTCAGTGGGTCGGGCGCCAGCCCCATATACCGAGGGTGGCAGGTTCACCCAGCCGCAGCCAAACTGCAACAAAAAAATAGCTGGGTGTTATGGCAGGCGCCTGTGGTCCCAACTCCTCGGGAGGCTGAGGCAAGAGAATCGCCTAAACCCAGGAGTTGGAAGATGCTGTGGGCTGTGACGCCACAGTACCCTACCTAGGGTGATAAAGTGAGACTCTATCTCTGAAAAAGAAAACAAGAAGAAAAGAAATGTTGAAAAACACTGCCAAAGGGGAAGACAGCAAAGACTGGGGTGCCATCATGCCTTTGATCCAGATGCAGATTACCTGCTATGCCAACAGTTCCCCTTTTGTACCTAAGTGCCAAGTCTACTACGATCTCAGGTCCCCATCTCCAGTCTTCAGGTGCACGATACCACAGAAAGTCAGGGGACAGGAGGAGAGGACACACAGTAGAGGCTCTAAAAAGAGCTTTTGCAGCTGTAATTTTGTATCGCTTAACAAATCTGTCCCTAGCTCCCTCTTCCTCCCCAGCCTCCAGTATCCTCTGTTCTACCTTTTACTTGTATGAGATCACCTTTTGGGTTTTTTTTTTTTTTTTTTTTTTTTTTTTTTTTTTTTTTTTATTAAATCATAGCTGTGTACATTGATATGATCATGGGGCATCATATACTAGCTTCATAAACCATTTGACACATTTTCATCCCAATATTCAACATAGCCTTCCT
>CAUYPK010063973.1:0-50042 GCA_963574355.1 Loris lydekkerianus | reverse complement strand
TTTATCTAACAAAGAACATGAAGGATCTCTATAAAGAGAACTATGAAACTCTAAGAAAAGAAATAGCTGAAAATGTTAACAAATGGAAAAACATACCATGCTCATGGCTGGGAAGAATCAACATTGTTAAAATGTCCATACTACCCAAAGCAATATAAAATTTTAATGCAATCCCTATTAAAGCTCCACTGGCATACTTTAAAGATTTTGAAAAAATAATACTTCATTTTATATGTAATCAGAAAAAACCTCAAAAAGCCAAGACATTACTCAGAAATAAAAACAAAGCAGGCGGAATCACGCTACCATACCTCAGACTATACTATAAATTGATAGTGATCAAAACATCATGGTACTGGCATAAAAATAGAGAAGTAGATGTCTGGAACAGAATAGAGAACCAAGAGATGAATCCAGCTACTTACCATTATTTGATCTTTGACAAGCCAATTAAAAACATTAAGTGGGAAAAAGATTCCCTATTTAACAAATGGTGCTGGGTGAACTGGCTGGCAACTTGCAGAAGACTGAAACTGGACCCACACCATTCACCATTAACCAAGATAGACTCTCACTGGATTGAAGATTTAAATTTAAGACATGAAACTATAAAAATACTAGAAGAGAGTGCAGGGAAAACCCTTGAAGAAATCGGTCTGGGTGAGTATTTTATGAGGAGGATTCCCCAGGCAATTGAAGCAGCTTAAAAAATACACTACTGGGACCTGATCAAACTAAAAAGCTTCTGCACAGCCAAGAACACAGTAAGTAAACCAAGCAAACAGCCATCATAATGGGAGAAAATATTTGGAATACTTTTTTTTAAGCAGGAATATTTTTATGACTTTGCCTGGAATTTCAAAGTCTTTCAATCATTTTACATTATAAAGCTGTCTATTTCAAAGTGCATTTTCCAAAAACCAAATTACGTTACTGAACCCAACCTGTTCATTTATGTTTTATGACATACTTGGCTATCAGATTTATCTCACATTTCAGATTGTCTTTTGATGCTTATTTTGTTCCTGATTAAAAATACTTGACTTCTTCCTACCCACACTCACCCTTTATCCTCTGGTTCAGTCTACCCAGAATAAGGTAAATATTGGCAGTCTTCTCACTAATGACAGTCCATTCTTTTTTCTCTGAAAGAAATGCATTTGCATGACTCAAAATGATCAAACATCCTTTAGTCCTTTATGGGAAGGAATTGTTTCCTGTAAGTTTTAAAAATATCATGATAAGGAGAAGCCATGTGCTAAATCTATCTCTTGGATATTGTTTGCATTTCAATTAATTTCACATTCTCTGTCAGAAAGTAATTTAGTTCAAAATGAGCTATGATCGGTGTCTCTTATGGATTAATATTTATGCGGATGTCTGCAAGCACAGATCACGCACACACACATGCAATTTATGGCATACAGTACTATTCAGAAGTGGAACCTTTACAAAGCATATGACTGCATCTTGGCTTCTGAAAATGAGGCCAAAACTTAGAGTTAAGAGTCCATTTCCCATTTAAAAGAAGTTAAGTTGTTCCTGGTTACTATAGTAACTGGCAACAGAGTAGCATTTTTCTGTCGTTATTATACTTAGAAAAGCAAATAATCTATTTTAAATTATAAAACATGGAGAGGCCTATGCATCTAGAATGAGTCCTTGACTGTAAGGAGACAAAACAGATACAGGGTGCATGCACACGAACTTTATGGCCACCTGTATATGTCACATTTGGGATTGAGACTTCACTTTCCTAGACCAAAATATAGTAGTTGAAGGGTTAAGCAAGGGTAGTTAAGTTTTTTATCTGGATCCAGGAACTACAATGGCAGGAATGAAAAATGATATGATATTTCCATCCTGGGTCTTAAAGTAAGTTAAAAAATTCAAAACTGCTTTCACATAACCAAAAACTCATGATATCTTTAATGTTCTAGGAGCACAATCCACATGTCTTATTGTACATATTCAGTCTCTGCCCTCTATTACCACCACCTGCAAGGGATAATTTATTTTACTTATAAATGAAAAGACTTTCTCTCCCTTGTAGTGAACTCTCCCTATCTTCACTTTCCCCCCATTTAAAACCTTTCATTTTGGACAAAAAGAAGGCTGAAAACAATAAGCCAAAATATTAACAATGGGGGATGCAGAGTGAATCTAATTTTGTATTTCAAAGTTAAAAATATATATTCTACAGTGAATTCATACTTTCTTTATAATCTAAAAAAATTAAAACATAAAAAATGAGATAATGAAACAAAATCAACTTTAAATCACCCAAAGTCCAAAAGAAAGACTTTTTAAGATAAAGGAATCTCTACATAAATAAAATCAAAACACCATATATCAATATTTATATGCTACTGCCAAAAAGATTCTTGAAGGAATATTTATAACTTTATTCTTCATTTTAGAATATAAAAAGTAGAAATTGATGAGCTATAGATCTATTTTTTTTTTCCAGGATGAGTTAAATCCATATTTAAAAGGATTTTCTTTCATCAGAGCTTTTTCTCTTCGTATTTTATTGTGAACAATAAGTGAAATGCTGTGCATGAGGGCTTTCAATCCAGTAGAGTTCTCATGTGTGTCCTAGGGATATGGGACAACTAAAGACTTTCCTACATTTATCTTATTTATAGGGTCTCCCCATAGCCTGTGATCTCACATGTTGCATAAGAATTGGAAATGACATGTAGATGGACTCAAATTCTCTACATTCATATCCCTATATTCATATGGTTAATCTGTAGTATGACTTCTCATATGTACAATAAGATGTAAGAAATTAGTGAAGACTTTGCTAATGCGTCTTCTCTAGTGCAAATTCTCACGTCTCAAAGTATGTAGGACAAGCAAAATCTTAGCCACACTCCTTGTATTTGGATAGTTTATCTCCAGTGTAGTTCTCATATGTAAATTTTTGAAAACTTCTTAAAGGCATTTCTCCAATTTTTACATTCATAGGGCTTCTCTCCACTGTGAATCCTTAAATATTGAGTGAGGGATTATGTATTACTTATGTATTGCCACTTAATAAATGAGCACAAACTTTTTAGCTTAAAATAACACACATTTAGTATCTTACAATTTCTTTGGGTCAGGAGTCCGGGCATGACTTAGTATCTCTAATAGGCCACCATCAAGATATCAAAGGGCTGGGATCTCATCCGCAAGTTCAACTGAGGAAGGATCCACTTATAAAATCACAGTGGCTGTTGGTAGGATTTAGTTCTCTGATAGCTGTTGAATAGAGCAGCCCTCAGTTCCTTGCCAACAGGGCTTTCCAACATAGAAGCCTATTTCATACAAGCCAGGAAAGGGTCTCCTAGTAAGACAGAAGTCACACAATCTTATGTAGCTAAGTCCTGGAAGTGATATCCATCACCTCTGTTTTATACTATTTGTTAAAAGCAGATCATCAGGTCACCCCAAACTCAAGAGAGAGAATGACTCAAAGATATAAATACCAGGAGGAGGGGTCCCTTGGGGGGACATCTCAGAGTCTGCCTGTCACATATGAAGACTGACTAAAGTCATCCCCACATTCTGAATTAACACATATGCTGAACTTTTCCAATGATGTGTCTCCTAAAGAATGAGGAACAACAGACAACTTCTCCAAATTCTTTGCATTTATAGCATTTTTCTCCACAGTGACTGCTTAACAGATGTCCTTAAGTATGAGGGACAGGAATGTTTCCATTCCTTATAATGATAGAATTTGTGACCAGGTAAAATCTGACATGATTCTCAAGAGAATACTACACGCTTAGGATTTCACTTTAATATAGCTTCTCTTCAGCACACTAAGATTTGGAAAATGGCTGAAGGTTTCTCCACGTTGATTACATTCATTGCTCTTATAGAGGCTATCCACTTTATAGTTTCTCAAATGTCTCTTCTTGTTCTGTGTTTAAATTGAATGACATATTCCCAGTTTTCTTCTTACGTGGAGAACCAGGAGTCATTCCTTGTTGTTCTTACTATTTCCTGTTCATTGGAATTTTTTCTCCATAAATATTCTGCTGGGCAACTGAATCAAGGGTTTTAAGTTGAATCTCAATATTTACAGAAGCCCAGGGTCCTGCAGCATTTTTCCAGCATCACATCTCTGTAGGGGCTCCTTTGAGCAGGAGCCAGCAAAGCCTCCATCTTCTACGTGAATTTCATAGCCACGTCCTTAAAGACCATTAAGTCCATTTCCTGGCTCAAGCTTCTGGAGGTTTCTGTGGGCATCAACCACAAAGTCCAGGAAGACAAAAAAGGAAGATTGGGGCCACCTGGAGCAATTTGAAGTCAAAGGAAAAACGTTCACACCACTCAGTCTGGCAGAGCAGCTAATGTTCTTCTCCCTTTTTCTATACTATTCCTTGCCCCTTATGAATATCTTTCCTTTTCTTTTCTTTCTTTCCTTTTTTTCCCCTTCCTTCCTTCTTTCTTTCTTTCTTTTTTTTTTTTAAGAAAAAAATCTCACTTTGCTTCCCAGGCTAGAGTGCCAGGGAACATCAGCCTAGTTTACAGCAACCTCAAACTCCTGGGTTCAAGCAAACCTCCTGCCTCAGCCTCACAATGCCTGGCTAAGTTATCTATTTTTAGTAGAGACAAGGTCTTGCTCTTGCTCAGGATGGTCTTGAACTGCTGAGCTCAAGCAATCCTCCTGCCTCTCAAAGTGTTAGGATTACAGGTGTGACCCACCATGCCCAGCCTGTCAATACCTTTCTTAACTCTCATCATTATTCTAGGGAACTAGAGAAAGCTATTGCAATTAAAGAATTCAGGTAAGACCATCCATTTTGTAATGGAACTTGTCTAGAAATCCTTAGACAAATATGTGATCTATTTTGAGAGACAATATATAAATGGACAGTTGCCAAACCATCTATGCCAGCCAAGTTCTGACCTACAAGCTCTGCAGACATCAATCCAGGAAGCTAAATCCTAATCTCCACAGCAATTGGCCCAGAACAATCAGAACCAGCAAATGACTGCCAGTTTCCCTATTTTCATTCCCTCCCCTTCCGACTCACAATCAACTAGAGAAAGCTTAGTATGCTCCTCAAGGATGTCCTGCTTCCAGGTACAGCCTCCAGCTGGCTACAATCAGAGGATAACCTAGGGGCAGAGATATCTTTTCTTCCCTTTGCTAGGTTTATGGCCGAGATCCTTCTAACAAAAGACAGATTAATAAGAAAAAGCATACAAATTTATTTAATGTAAGTTTTATGTGACATAAGAACCCTCAAAAATAAGTTAAAACCTCCCCCAAAAGGTAAACATGTATTTTTATGTGCTTAGGTTTAATGAAGAGGTGGATAGTCAAGGAGATTGGACAAGGGTGGTACGATCTAATAATAAAGTGAGGGAAACTTAGCAAGGTCTCTTTGTTCATTTTTCTCTGTCCCTGAGTCTTCAGAGATAACGATGTTCCTTTCCTTTGAGTATAGGAGGCACCTCTTGAAAGAGGGTCCTATGAGCTGCTTCATTCAGGGAAGAAGGGTGAAAGGAAGGTGAGAGTGACCTTCTAGGTTTTATGACCCACTTCTGCTGTTTCCTTAAATATTAAGGGGCTATATTTGAAGGCAGATGTCCTGAACCCCATCAATACCTAAGGCCTTTCCCTTTCTGATTTTTACTACAAAACTTTTCCCTTCTACTGCCTGCCTTTGAGTCTGTGTCAACATGCAAGTGATGGTGGCCGATTCCCTTGCAAAGGAACCTACAAATAAATAGAATGTTCTCTTTCTCTCTCCTTCTCTCATTTCTTTTCACAATTTTGTTAGTCCTTCCTTTATTTTCACAAATTCAAACACCGTTGGTTCAAAATGATCCAATCTTGGGTATCAGTTCAGATTTAGGGAAATGAGATTTTTCTTTACAGAACTAGATATCTACCATGTCATGGTAGACACTGAATTCATATTAGAAAAAGAAGAAACCTTGTATGAGAAAAAGGAACACTTATTCTCACTCTGTTTTTATCCCCTATAACATTTCTTGAGATATAATTTACACACCATACAATATACCTATTTAGAGCATATCATTTCAAGGATGTTTTGTATATTCATAGAATATGCAACCATCATCACATGCATTGATTTTTAGGTTTCAGGATTTAACAAGGTTTTATCTGTCCCAGATTGAGATAATGTAAAATCTAACATTCATATTAGGCTTACTATGTGCTGGGGATGGCACCAGATGCTTGACACCTATTAACCTATGAAGCCCCTATAGCAGTCACAGGGAGCAGGTCCATAATTGTGTAACTATACAGCATTATCACCTCGATTGCACAGGTGAGAAAACAGGAGCACAAAGAGGAATCACAAGGCTGCTAGAGTGGAGCCAGGCAACATTGCTTCAGAGCTTTGTCTTACCTCCACCCTACCTGTTTCAGTCAGGTCACTTGAAATCTGCTACTTTATTATTATTTTTATTAGTCAAATAGGTTTTGCTGTGCTTTTTCCTTCAAAAAGAATTATTTTCCTTTTTAGGTCTTTATACACTCACTTCTAGATGTAGTCCCATCGGGCTTCCTGGGACAACTGTGTTCTATGGACTTCATGGCATTTCCAAAAATAAAGTTTCTCCCATTGCTTACCACTTGAGTAAGTTCTATGTTCACATCTTCACATTTCAGAATAGATTTCTTCTACCATGTAATTGCTCGTTCCATTCTCTCTCTTATTTTCTCTACACCCGCCACCTTCTCTTTCTCCCTCTGCTTAAAATTATTTTTGATTCACGTGCAGTTTTCATATTTATTTCCACTAAGATGACCACTGAACCATTTCTGTTTTAGGATATTTCCTAAATGATTCCTAGAGCAGGAACTACAAGGATAGGCTGCATCTGTAGATAACCAAGATAGTAGTAATACCAACTAATAATGCCAAACCATCTATGCCAGCAGAGTTCTGACCTATAAGCTCTGCAGACCTCAGTCCAGGAAGCTAAATCCTAATCTCCACAACAATTGGCCCCAAACAATCAGAACCAGCAAATGACTGCCAGTTTCCCTATTTTCATCCCCTCCCCTTCCGACTCACAATCAACCAACAATATCAATCTCATACGTGTCTATGGTTCCATCAACATTTTCCAAATATTTATATCTCTGTCCTTACAAGGGTCATTATTCATCTGATTATTTCCAAATAGTTCCTATTTTGACACTGTTTACAGCATGTGCATCTCTGTGTTCTGTATTATCTTCTTAGAAAACGGGTCTGGTGATGGAGAGAGGGTGCGTGAAAGGTAGACCAAGGCTATCATCATAAAACACGGAAATCATTGATTCCTCTGACCAAAGCGTTACCTCAGAAGCAAATGTTTTGACCAATAAAATTTTTATTTTTGCCAGCAAATAGAGATTTTACTTTGTTCTGAGCTTGAAGAAAGGAGGGCGTTAGAAGCAGTGGCTTGCCAGCTGCCATGTGACAGTCCCACTGGGTGCTGATTGACACCTGTGCCTTGTTAGTTAAGATGCCGATGGATGCCCTGCTTACCAGCTTCAAAGGAAGGGCATTGAGGTTGGCTGTTTCTCAGTAACTGAATATCACTTAGGCTGAGAAGCTTTTCTGATATGATTTAGACTAGAGGTCAAACTAGTTGCTAAAATTGGCCTTTTGCACTGTGAAATTTGTTCAAACACCAGCTAATATTCTCCCAGATCCCCAGCATGCCCTGGACAAATCACAGAGGAACAGCCATGTTCTCCAGACTGAGGTGTCAGGGAGTGACTCATACAGCCCCTTCCTCGCCCCCCCTTAGTCAGTATGCAGGAGAGAAAACCACGTAATCCCCCCCGCCCCCTTAAATGAGCCAGATGCACTAATCTTGCTGACAGAGAGCTTTGCTGCTAGTCAGGGCCGGGCTGGCAGTTAATTATACCCAGAGTTAATTGAGTGGTCAGATTAACAGTCTGGTCTCATGAGGTCTAAAAGATGATTCCAGAAATTTAGGTGTATAAGACCCTCCAAATGATGTCGAATGAGACATTATGTTCTTTTTGACCTTCACTTTCAATTTGGGATGATGATTTCATTAATCAGGATTTCTTCCCCCTGTCATTCTCTTATAATTGACAGATGCTAATTAAAATAGCAAAGGGGATCCTCACGGGCAGTTTCTTCTATGTTTCTTTGGAGAGCATTCTGTTCTTGAATGATTTAGCATGGCTCTTTCCCCTCAATTAACAGACAAGTTAAACTTTATATTCCCTTAAATTTTTATTACTCATAATTAGGAAGTGAAAAAAATCATTTTGCATTTTACAACTTCAAAATGTAAAAGTAAATTGGGTACTCAAATAATGTGCGATTAATTACCTGATAGGAGGTTAGCAAGAATCAGGTGGCACCCCACACCTGCCTGTGCGCCCTGCATCTGCTGGGGCCTTCACCCTAGCTTCCTGCTTCAAGCCAATTATCACGGTAGGGAAATATTTTAAGGACCTTAATTTTTAAATTTTCCCAGTAGTAAAATATAAATTCTAAACTTAAAATCATTAACCAACAACAACCAAATGTTGGCTTTCATTCAAAAACCTGGGTGGTGTGCTATTTGTATTCCTCCTTAGTTTAACCTGGAGGACCTCATGTTAGCCTAAACTCTGTAATTCTGAGCAACCTGGCACTTTCTTACCTGGTAAGTACTCAATGACTCTTACTCAAATGACTCACCTGTGTCACCCCTCTGCATCACATACTCTTAACTTTATGTTTAGTGCTCTTACATCTGTTTTTAACATTTGGCGACACTTAATAATGAGTAACTCGAGCACTGAGGATCAAGAAGTAGACATTGTAATGGTCTTTCTTAAAAGTGTTGCCTTAGTCTAATCCCATAAGAAGAAAGAGTGAATATTAAATGTTGATTACACCTTACCCCCAAAACAAGAAAGAGGAAATTAACCATGAATGAAAGAATTTACATTAAAACAAAATATGCTAGGTAATTATCTTTAATGGCATTTTATTTTTTTAAATACGAATTTTTATTAAAGTGTAATTTTACGTTCTGGGCTAATCCATAGTTTTTTCTCTGAACAGAAAAGATCAGACTTCAACTGGTTCCATTTTGACTCTTAAATGTAACATTGGTCTTTGCCTCAGAAGCGAGATAAAAAATTACCTTTGTGGAATTACATATTTTGGAAGGCAAGTGAAGCAGGATGCTGGGAGGAAAGTGAGATTTCTGATTCTTCATTCTTCCTTGGGGAAAGGCCTTGTCATTAAACATCAACAATCATTTTCACATCCCATTAGAGTTAGAATACCGGCACAGTCCCCGGCAGTCACAATGCAGCTAAGGTTTTTCACAAGTGCCTCAGAGAACTTATGCTCAGGGTGTTTATACTTTTGGGTAACACAAATGCATTATTGAAAACCAGACAACCACGTAAATGTCTCAGGAGGCAGGAGAATGGGTTATCCCGAAAATTAGCCCTGACTCAAAACTAGCTGCAGGAATCATTCCCTCCTCACCTAATTCATAGATGTGCCAGAAGGGCCTGACCCCTAGAATCCCTCTGGGACCAGAGAAAGTTTCAGTGAGCATTTGTACAACAGCTAGAAAAGGAAGCTGCAAATATTTTGAATAAATTGCAACAAGCATTCTCTTTTACCCTGGAGTCTTATAATAAAATTAGGGGGGTGGACATTATAGCATAACAACAACCCCTCTTGTTTTGCCCAGGAACAATGGGGCCAGTACTAAAACTGACAGTTTGGGGCAAACCAGAACAATTGATCACCTTAAATTTGACAATCTGAGCTGTCCATGAAAGATTATGTGCATTTTGAGCACTATTAAGGGTGTTTTTTTTGTTTTGTTTTGTTTTTGGTTGTTATTTTTTTAGCATTCCTTAGACACTAAGCTAATCCTCTGTTACAGAAAATAGGGATATCCTCCGATCCTAGATTTAGAGATTAGAGCTGGGGTGAGGGAAAACAAACCTGCTTGGGGGAAAAAGTTTATTGGCCAGTATTTTGGGAGAAAAAAGAGATAGTGCTGAATTTTAAAAAATAATAAAATCAAAGGTTTATTTAAATATAATCAGTGCCAACGTCCCAACCACCCCCACCTTCTCCTTATTCAAAGAAAACTAGTAGATCCCCTCACTCTTTCTTTCATCCATTGGGGTCTGGTTACCCTTTCTTCCTGGAAGCCTCGCTTTCATGCCCATTTCAACTAAATGCCATATGTAAATATTGGTAGAGGCGACCTTGGGGTCTTCCTCTACCTCAACTTCCCAACATGAGATTGTAACATTGGCCAGGGAACAGTCTGGCAGGGAGATGGATTCAGAGCTCATGAAGTAATATTTCTTCTCTTTTATTATTCTTTACTAATCAATGACCTAGCCCACTGCCCTCTTGTACTTCTAAATCTAACAAACAGAACAGTAAAGATATCATTGCTGTCAGTGTTTAGTGGAAGCCAAAGGTCACACTTAAATTTTTCAGTGCTCTAAGTAGGTGCTACAGAAACATTAAAACTCAGAAAACCAATACAATGTAAAGCCCTGGAGAGTGAAGATGCTCCTGTGAAGATTCCTACTTCTTACCATGTAGGTTGTGGTAAGGAGGGACCTGAATCTTGGAGTGGATTGTGAAATACTGCAATGGACAAGGTCACTTAGAAGTTCTGTCTGCCCCTCTTTAGAGATAGGCTGGAGGCATCTATAAATTGTCTTCCATCGTGGCAGAAAAATAAATATTTTTCCCTAAGTATCTTCTTTCTCTTAGTGTCTTCTTACTGTTTCTACCTGGATTTGGAGAATCCACAGCCACTGAGATGAGGGTACCAGAAGCAACACACGTTTTAACTTAGTGACATAGAATTTACACAGCTACAAATATTTTGTAGGGAAAGGATTTATGTGCCTCAGTTTTGGAGCTGAAGAGATATTTCTGGTCACTTCTAGAGGCACAGACAACTTGCCCAACCTCTCTTTTGTTGACTTTCCTCACCTGTAAGACAAAGATGATCAATAATAGTAACTATCCCATGGGGTTACTGTGAAAATCAGAAGAAAATGTATCGGGAGTGTGTTGCACAGAAGTAGGTCCACAGCGCTCTTTATTTTGTTGTGTTCCCTTGTATTTACAGAGCGTGAGGGACTCAGACACAGATTGCCACATTCAGGACTTAGATCAGTGCCTTTCAACCGTGGGGAGCATTAAAACACACACACACACACACACACACACCACACATACACACACACTCACACAAGCCTGGGTTCTACCTCAGAACAGTTACATTATGATTACTAGAGAGAAGGGCCTAGGCCTCAATATGTATCGTTTTTTAAGCTCTGCAGGTAAGTCTGAAGAGTAACCAAGATGGGAAACCACTGGTTTATGGACTCAGTTGCTTGTGTCTTAAGACCTAACAGCAATCAGTGGCTATCTGACTGTCAGGCTGCACAGGATGTGTGCAACATTCTGGAATAATAGGTTTCAACTTGATCCCCACCTTGGACTAGTAAATTTGCAGTGGGAGTATCATAGAGCAGGGCTATGTAGCTCTGGGGGTTGAGAGAAGTGGGTGGTAGCAATCAGGAGGTGACTCTTGGCTCTTTGTCACAGTCTTCCCATTCCTTAAAAACAAACAAACAAA
The DNA here is from genome assembly GCA_963574355.1 of Loris lydekkerianus. Lineage (NCBI taxonomy): Eukaryota > Metazoa > Chordata > Mammalia > Primates > Lorisidae > Loris > Loris lydekkerianus. The sequence continues at coordinate 38,402 of CAUYPK010063973.1, read as the reverse complement.
AACCATTAAAAAAAAAACCTAAGAGTTTGAAATTATAGTTAAAACCTAAAGAGGGGCACTTGCTTCCACTAGGGCCAAAAGGAAGTGCCAACCTCCAAATCAGCCCAAAATCATCTCCCAACTGCTAGGAACCTGGAAACGAACTCATGGCACCTGATTGTGGAAGAAAACAATACAGATTCTCCTCTCACAGCCTCCAAACCAGGGGATGGTTCTGAATCTCCTATGAACATAGCAGGCAATCTCTTAAGAATGATCATGTGGCTTTGGGGGTCTGCTTTAGTTTCTTTAGATTAATGACAGATATTTGGACTTGTATTAAGCTATCACCTGCATATTAAAGCAGTGGGATTTATTTGTCATTCTCTGAGCTTCTGTTTCCCCAACTTTAAAATAGGAATAGTAATACCTACCCCTTACTTTCCTCAAAGGGAATCTGTGATGATAAACAGAAATAATGTTGCACATAAAACTTAGTTTGAGCTCCTAGAAAGAAAAAGTCATAAGTTAAATCAAAATAATATTGTTGTCCTAGAGGAAGGTGCTAGAACTAGTTATTATTTTTTATTTTTATCAAAGTACTGTCTTTCTGGGCAAAGCACAAAGTTTCCCCAGGAGAGATTTCTCTCAAGCATTATCCAGTAAATCCCAACATTCCTTTCCTTCTAATGAGCCACACATTAAAACTTGCTGCCAAGATCTATAAAGCACCCAACAGTGTTAAGGTGGTCACACAAAGTTTATGTTAACCCCCAAATGAGTTCCAATCTATACCCTGACATGTTTAATAACAGTTCTCATCTCCTTCAGCACTTTGAATACCTCACCAAGGTGAATAGTGTATGCCTTTCACACATTTGTGGTTGCTATTGTTTTTTGGGCCACTGACACTTTTCTACAAAGCTAGTTTAACATCCCCATGGGGCTGTGAGTATAGGAAACAACATTAAGTCTAACCTCCCCAACTGAATCTTAAATACCTCTTTCTTTTCCATAATGGACTGTCCCAGTATTGTTAAACTGTAACCACTTTATGGAGCACCTTTCACATCTCTCCAGAATTTGCTTTGCTTTTCTACTTGAGCTCGCCATTCCTTTTTAACTAACTGTTCTTTCCATAGACTCTTATTAGCATTTCCAATCTGATAATACATTATAGCTTTGAGGCACATCGAATCTTTTGTATAGTCTGTATCCCAAAGTGTTCTCAAGAATTAAAACAGGGAAATAAGCAATGCACTGTAATCTTTTGAAAATTCTGTTCTGCAAAATTTAAGTGTGCAGTATGACTAAAAACCTGGAAAGGAGAGACAGAAGTGTAAAAAGTGGGGAAGAAATACAAAATATGAACATCTCTCTTTTTTTTTCTTTTTTTTGCTGGGGCTGGGTTTGAACCCGCCACCTCCAGGATATGGGGCCAGTGCCCTACTCCTTTAAGCCACAGGCGCTGCCCCAAAATATGAATATCTTTGAAGAAATGAGAAGTCAGGGAGTTGGAAGATAATATTACTATGGTAAAGAAATATTAGTATGTGTAAGGGACTAAATGATGATTACTCAGTGGACACAGGATTTTGGAGAGATGATTAAATGATTGTAACATCATCATGACACTTGTTTTGTGCCACTTTGGAGGAGTCTCCAATAAGCAAATGGCAGTCTACCTATGGATCTTTCTAAGTTGTTAATTGCCATAACCTTTCTTGCTTCCTGATGTGCTTCACAGTTCCCTGGGAGGACAGCAATGGAGATGACTGTTAACCAATGTCCTCTAGAATACCTGTTTCTCAAGGGGAGTAGAATAAAAATCAATGTTCAACACCTTTTCATCCATTGGTATTTGGCATCCCAATTTTCTCCTGAAGAAAGTCTTCCTCCAAGAGCCCATGTTGTTTGGGTGGGACTAAAACTAAATCAATCAAAGCATTGCATCCTGACCATGTGACCCAATGGGAGCTGATCAGAAGCATTGAAATTCTGCATCTTTGTATGGGATATGCTGGATCCGGTACCACACAATCCTTCCTTTAAAATACAGTTGTTGTATGAGAAGGAAAAGCTAAGCAATGGAAAAGAGAAGTTGGGACCTAGTGGTCTCATCTCAACCCTGGTCAAGCAGTCATCTGAACATTTAAATTATGTGAACCAGTCAATAGAGTTTTTGTTTGTATTGGGTTTTTGCTCACTTGTGATCAAAAGAGTCTATCTAATATTGGCAAAATCTGTGTTTTATTCATTCTATTTTCTCAGAATCTAATGTGGGAACTGGAACATAGTAGGCACTTAATAAATATGCATAAACTGCATACCTAAGACACTACCCTGAACAATTAAAAAAAAGTTATTTAATATCTTCACTCTTCCTTTGAATTTTCCTGGCCAATTATTAAGTGAGTACATTGACTTTCAACACCAGCGAACACATTCCATTTTTAATCATGCTTTGGTGTTCTACCACAATATCCCCAAAGGACTTTCCATTCGTTTCAGAAGTTGTTGCTCTGAGGTTATTGACATTTGGCTTTTTGACTTGGATTCTCTGGGGGCAAACTGCCAAACAAACCAAAAGAACGCTTTTATAACACAACACTTGTGACTTGGAGTTGGAAATTAACCGAGAATCAGAAGTCTTGAACTTTGTTCTTGGCATTGCCAGTTACTTCCAGCATAACTTGATTTTGCTTTTCCCTCCCCTTTTGAAAAATAGAGCTAAGAATAACTCAGAGAAGGACACTATATAAAGACACACTTAAATATTAGGATCTTCAATCTGTAAATACGATAGTGGATAAATTGAACACTGACTTGTTAATTCCTAAAGTATTCAGAGCACAGACTAAATTTGCAAGGGGCACATTTAGGTATAAGAAAAGAGAATTATACTTTGTATATCAGGATAAAAGTTAATTTTTTTAAAAATCCACAAATAAGAGATCTGTAAATGGATTGAAGGAACTGTGGTGATTTGTGGTATGTGCCACAGAGAGAGAGAGAATGCTGAACTTGATTAATCTGGGTCTAATCCACAAAAAAATCTTATATTTATGTTCTTTATCTGACTATAAAATGAATTTCAAAGCTCTCATAGGGTTTTGTCACTGAGGGCCTGAGAATGCCTAGCATAAGGAAGACATAAATACAAATGTTTTTATTTGTGCTCAGAGGTATACACAGGATCCTGGAAGTTGTGCCCCGATCCCTGACCAATTTTCCTGTCCAATATGGTTTATGCTATGACTAAAGAATAGGCCATGGAGTCAGGTATCCTGACACTTAATAACTAGTATTCTAATAACTAGTGGTAGAATCAGTCTTAACCACATCATTTTACTTCCTAAGCCACAAAAGTCTTCATTTATACAATGAAGTTTGGATTTGACCCTAAGGCCTCTTATCCCTAAAATTATTTAAATCTAACAAGGAAGCTCTGCAAGAAAGGCTGTAGACTTTCTTCACTGTGAGAGAACTCTTAGATGTCTTTAAATCCAATATGATTTATACCAGGTACACAGCAATGAACAAATGGTTATTGTGCATGGACTAAATGGCACAAGCATGGACTAAATGGAAAAATAAGTAAGCATAAATCTGCTACCATGAGGGCTCCTTCCTAGTTATTCTGTTTCTCTCAGAGAAGCTGAGCGCTGCAAAGATCAGGAACATGAGGGTTAACTTTGCTCCTTTGTGACTGACAGTGCTGCAGGCTATAACAAGCAATCTTTCATTGCAAGACTAGATAACAATGGAAATAAGACATCCTCTCTTTTTTATCGAATACAATATTTGCCATCTCTTGTTAGGGAACATGGAGCAATTAAACTACCAATCTTACCCTCTGTGCTCTTCTCTCACTCACAATTTACTCAAACAAAGTGTTAGCTGATACTTTGGAAACTCTTAGGCAACACTGGATTTTGAAAATGTTTGCCTTATTCTGTCCTGTGTCCAACTTTCAATTTAAAAAAAAAAAAAAATGAAGGATAAAGAGGATTTTCCTTGATTGCAAATTCATAGGGGAGGTTTTAAATTTTTTGCAGACAAATTGCTTTAGGTACATCGGCTTCATAATTTGTGTGCAGCTAATTGGATTGCCTGATTATAGGATATGGCCATTGTTCCAAGATAGCAATTGCTGGACTGGGTGCTGTGGTGGCTGGAAAGGCCTGCGGTGTGTAATCCTATACCTCTGATTTGATGTGATTAGTGGTGTCTGAAGCCAAGGGACGCCATGAGACTTCTCAGGACACTCATGCTGGTGAGGAATCTGTCTTCCCACAGTCTCAGGGATTCTCCAGAGTCCTACAGCACCTAGTCCCTGACCCTTCCACATGTGTTAAGCCCAGGAGAGCTTCCCTGAGTACATGTGTGTCAAACTGCACTGACACTGATACCTTATTAACATTAGCCTGTCCCTAGGCCAACCACTAGTGGTCCCAATCTTTGTATGCTTGCCTGTCTTTATTAAACTATCCATTATTAAACTTAGAAATGCCAAACATATTAAACAAACAGGTCTAAAATGTCTATTTCATACAAACCTTTTCATTAATGCTTTGATGGTATGAAATACCACCTGATCCTAGATCTCATTTAAGTATATAGCACTTAGATGAGAGGGTGGAATATACTTACACAAGAGCTCAGTGCGTTTGATTTTGAACTTATCCCATTTTCCACCCCTAATTTCTGGGGTATCCAAATAAAAGTCAAGGGAACTCAAAATATAACCTAAAGCAAAGCTAAAATTGCATGTTTTAAATTTTTATGTCAGGAAATGCAAAATTAATACTGTCCTTGTAATATTACTCATTAATATTGTACTTAGACTAAACTATAGTTGTAATGGCCTAATTCAAAAGAGTGGAAATTTTTATTTTACTTAATTTAAATCATTTAGATGTATGAGCTCTTTTATTTCCACTGACACTTTTTCACATTGAATGTAAATGGGAAGAAGTTGATCTCAAACTCTTTCATAGAACATAAACTCTCTATGGCCTGCAATGAAGCTGAGCCTCTGAATACTCAGGACCATAATAAGCTGGGGATCTGGAGAGCAGGCCTTCTGAGTGGGACACCCAAGGGAGACAGACATCCACGTGATCAGGTCACAGAAAATACACAACACAACTGGCTCAGAGGTTACTGCTTCTCCATGTGGCTTACCCACTGGGAACAGCTGCAAAGTGGGGCCAACAGGGTTGTGGAGGTGACCAAGATGTCCAGAGGTTCCATTAAGTCTGGTAAAGGAAGAAACAGAGGAATGAAGGGTACAAGGCCCAGCTTCTGACCCAAACATGATCCACACGCCCGGCTACCCCTCAGGGTGTCTGGCCTCTCCTCCCAGCACTGCTGCCACCTGGAATGTTTTCTACCCTACAACAGGATAGTAATGGGTTGGACGAACTCTGAAATGCCAGCCAGCACTGGTGTTCTATTCTGTGGCAGAATAGCTCCAGGGGAATGGAGTTTCAATCACTGTCATAGGAAATCATGAGAAATAGTTCATTTATTGAATATATGCTAGTAACAGCACTATTCACAATAATTTTCTTTTATACAATGGATATATGGCATAAAAGTAAGCATTTGGGGTGTCTCCCAAAACAGCATAATCATTGCTATTAACATTTCTTATGAATGCCTTTGTTTTCTGTACTACTAATTTCAGCGTAAAGAAATAAAAATACACAGAATTTTAAGGTAATTCAGAAAATATCAATGTCAGTCAGTGACTTCCTAACAGATTCCTTTGTTCTTTCATTCTACTCATTGCAGATACATTAAGTGAAGGAGGATCTGAGGGTAAGAGAAGTGAGACTTCTATTTTTCTTTTCTTTTCTTTTCTTTTTTAATATATATCTCTATACATATACATGTGTGTATTTGGTTTCCACTTTTTGCCTTCACAAAATTTAAAAGGCTAAAAATTTTCACCCCTAATTACTGGGTTCTCCAAATAAAAGTCAAGGGAACACAAAATATAACCTAAAGCAAAGCTAAAATTGCATGTTTCATTTTTCTATAACAATTTTTAACATACTTTCATTATTCTATAACATTTTTTCTAGCATATAGTTGTTATTAGACCATCCTACTTATTTTTAGAAAATAAACTGACCTTAACAGTAAATCTGCAATGAGAAGGGGGAAAACTGAGACCCAATGGGCCACAAGAATGGGATTAAATACAAGGCTGACCTGTACAAACTGTTCCCCATCAACACAGAAACCTTGTATAAAGGAAGGGGAGATTCTGATGCAGGACATGGTTAACAGTGAGACCACAGGGACCAGACTGCCTAGGTTCAAATCTTACTCTCTTACTGCTATTGGTGTGTCCTTAGGTAAGTAAGTAACCTCTCTGTTTCTTGGTTCCATCCCAGCAGCTCTACTTGCATGGCAAAGTTAACTTGTTGAAAACAAAACTCTTTCTTTCTACCACCACCCCCAATTTGGTCTTCACACAACTGTCCCAACTTCCTTCAGTAAAAGGAAGTTTTCTTACTTTCCCAAAGTATCTTGGAGTCATCCTTGACCCTCCCTTTTCCACTTCCACTACATCAGATAAATACCATCAGATCAAGTTTAGAGATGCACTCCCAACTGGCCACCTCCAGCACCTCTGTGTCTACCTCCCTTGGCCTCCACCATCTCTCACCTAATACTGTTTTAAAGACTTCCAGAAAGGCTTCTTACTTCCCATCCTTGTCCCCCCAAAGGTCCTTCTCCTCAGAACATCTAGAATATTCTTTCTAAGTCCAAGTCCTCTGATGTCATACTTCAACTCCAACAATCCAGGGACTTTCTTTCTCACTCAGAGTCAAATCCAAACTCCTCATCCTGGCCCATAAGACCCCACCACATGATTTCTGCTGCTTCCCTAACCTCAACTCCCACTGTTCTTCCTATTTATTCATTGTGCTCCAGCCACATGAACTGCTGTGTCATTCCTAGGACAAACTAAGGAAGCTCTTCTACATGTGCCTTGAACCTTATTTAAACATCTATAACCTTGACTCACTCACTTCCTTCAAGGCTCTGCTCAGATGTCACCTTATCAGAGACAGAGGTGTGCCCAACTCACCTTCATGAAACATGACTTGTGCCTGCAGCACCCTCCATCTTCTCTCTCTGTGCATCCTGGCATTCCATATGGTATATACACATTTATTTATTAACTGTTTATACTCCCTTACCAAATGGTAATCTCCATGACAGCAGGAAATTCACTGGGTTTCTTCACTTCTATCTCTGCAATGCCTCAAACAGTAGGGATTCAATATATATTTGTCAACTGATTGAATCAATTAATATAAAATATTGAAATAATCATAATTATGAAAATATGAAATAATTGGGATAATAATAGCTTCTACCACATAGAGTTGTATGGATTTTAAATAAGATAATAGATGTGAAATGCTTTGAGCAGAGAAATTCAATAAACATTAACTGCTAATGTTAATATCAATCAAACTTACTTTGCTATTCAAGAAGTTGATCTAGTAGTAGGGACAAATCTTAGGATAGAGGAAAAATCAAGGAGTCCAAAAAGAACTCAGTAGGTGGTTTGAAGGAACTGAATCCAAAGAGAGAGAAAAATATATCTGTTAAGACTAAGTTGCTGGTGAGAGCCCCTGGAAAGCTGAATAGGGTTCAAGACTGTTGGAGTCAAAGTACAACATGAGAGCTCCAGTAAACTGAAAGAATGTCATGAGGCAAAGACTATTGCTGTGAACTCTAAAGAGCACTTAGACATTTGCTCTTTAGCTTCATTCTCCCTCCCAATTTCTGGGGATAAAAGTAAGAATTGCATGGACAGATTCTCTCCAGGGTGCATAGCAAGGGGGCAGATATTCTGGGTCTTGAGAGCACTGTGGTCTAGGGGTACAGCACACAGAGAGAAGGTGAACTGAAGGAAGGCAGGCAACATGCCAATCAGAGAGCCCTGGGAAGAAGAATCTGAGACTCTGACTCTGTTCATTAGCTCAGGAGTCTGTGTGTATCTAAAGATATTCTCTCTCTCTCTCTCTCTCTCTCTCTCTCTCTCTCTCTCTCTCTCTCTCACACACACACACACACAGGGGAGATTACACAGAAGAACATGGGACCTTTAAGGAGTTAGTGGCTAAAGGAAGACTACATCCTGACATTAAACTTTTCACAAAAGATTGTGTTTTAAGATCTAGAGACAGATGTTTGAGTGGAGAAAGGAAAGTAGATGAAGCATAGTTGTCAGGGGTTGTTGTGTTTTGGTGTTTTGGAGGAGGATTATATTAAATATTTGACCTTAATAAAGTAATGGTGAACTGTTTGAAAAATGGGCATGGTGGCACCTATCTCATCAGAATGTTAGGCTAATTCAGTGGAAGTATGTAAAATACTTTTTATCGTTCCTAGCATGTTCTTAGTGCTCAATCAGATTGTGCTAGAGTTTATGGAGAAGTTATCCTAGGAGAGTATCTAATGTAGGACTTTTCGCAGACATAAATGAGAAAATAATTCTCAGGGTGTCTTTGAAAAGAAAAGTTACTCAAAGCAAGATTTATTTTAAGGAAATAGGCCACCTGGAGAGATAGATATTCAGATGCCAGTTACGTTTCCAAAATAGTTTGTCTTACTCTCACAAAAACATTTTCATGAGGCTCTTTCTTCTTGATACTCTGCCTTTCAAGCCAGAGATTACTTTCATATTCTTGCTGACTGAAACATATATTCCCCTTTCTTCTTTAAAAATTCTATCTTTTCCATTCTTGAGAATAAGAAGTAAAAAAAAGTATAATCCTTAATTCTGAGTTATAAATAAATAGAAATTCATCAAATTTTATAATACTAGTAAGATGACTTATGTTATATATTTCCTCCTTATGAGAATATGCAAACCCTCTCTTATTTTTAAGTTTTTAATTTTCTTTCTTTCCATGTTAAGCAGGGATTCCCCTGAGTTTCTGTTCTTCTGATGTGTGTGTAAAATTTAGAAAGTGATTAGAAAATCTTTCTTACTATGAAAAGCAATCAGAGTTAATACACATAAGGACTAATTACTGTGAAGATGGACGGTGTGTTTTGGTATCTCATCATGTTTTGTATGTTAAGGGTGATGCATTCTAAGTGGCTCCATCTTGACTTCATTTAAATAGAAAATGAAAGAAATAATCACTAGATGGGAAAATCCAGCGAAGAGTCATCCCAGAAGTCCTGGGACCATTCAAACCCAGATTTCCAGGTGGTTTTGGTTTTAAGGTTCTTGGTTAGCGTTCAGGACTGCACAAGCCCCTCTGAGCCTATGTTCCAGAAGTATGGGAGAAGGTTCAGGTAAATGTTAAATAAGCTCATTTACCTTCTTTTCCCTTTTTACACATCAATGGGAGGTTTGTATGTAGAAATGGCTCATGGATCTTAGACAATCCATAATCTAAATCACATTATATGCATGAACATTAACCCTTTCCAAAGAAATTTCACATAACTCATCCATTTTTTTCACCACTGTGAGCTCATCCCACTCCTTCACTACAACTTCCCTCGCCAATGACTCTCACCAAATCCAAGGGGCACTTTTCCGTCTTTACCTTCATTGGCATTTCAGTAGCACTTCATCCTCATAACCACTCCTTCTCAAAATATGCTCTTTCTTTGGATTCTAGGGGACCATTACCCGCAGCTTTTCTCCAACATAAAAGGCTTTTACTTTGCAGTTACTTGCCAGGTTTTGCTTTGTTTTCTTTTATTTCATTTTGATTTGTATCTAAGTTAAATTATAGAGTTTTAACAAAGCTTACAATGAAAAAAAACAGCCTCTAGTTCTACCTTTAATTTCCTCTCCTCTCTCTTAGGGGTGTTTGCTATGGTTTTTATCTCCACCTTTCTAAGTAGCATGTTATTTCTGGATTTTTTTCATTTTAGATATATCTACTGATTTCCAACTTAGGAAGATGATTATTTAAATCTCTTAGATCTGCCTTTCCTGTAAAACATATGCTTTTCATCTATCTTCTCTTTCCTTTTCTCTCACCCTCTCAAGAAATTATAGCATAAATTTTGGCTAAATCAATCATTAGCATTTACTTCATTAAAATTCTATAAATATTATTCATGGCTATTTTTTATAGTATACTAAGGTTATACTTTCTTTCTTATAAAATTTTTTGTTTTCCTTGGTATTAATATGTCCATAACATTACCGTATTTCCCTGGTATTAATATTTCCCCCTCTGTGTTTAGTAAGTTGACAAGTTTCTATAACAAAGAAACCTCCTAATCTCAGTGGCTGAATGCAACAGAATTTTATTTCTTACACATAGAAGCTCCAATGAAGATGTTTTGGTTGGTGGGACACTGTTTTTGAGTGAGCTAGAGACCCAAGCTCCTTCTACCTTGATGGTCCTTTACTCTTGGGGCCTTGACTCCCCAGTTGAATCCTCTCTATATACAGTGAGGCCAGGGTGACATTTTTGTAATATAGGTTGGACTTCCATTCATACCCCCAAGGCATGTAGCCCAAACTTGATTCAAGGGGGATTAAAAATGAAGTCTGTGTTCATAAGAAGGAAACAAATTTGGTTCTGGTAAACAGATTGCCAACTCTGTCATTCCAGTCAGCATATATATGTTTCAACTTCTTTGCACAGGCAGACCACAAACCCAAAGCCCCAGCAATCACTGCTTCCCCATCAAAGACCAAGATCCTAGGTAATGCACAGTCCTCTCTCTTTTTCTCTCTCCCTCTCCCTCTCTCAATGTCAGGTTCAGATATTACTCTTCAGCCTAAGAACCTACAGAATAAACAGACAAGTAATTTGCTGTCCTCACTCCCCCATTGGGCACAGGCACACACACACACACACACACACACACACACACACACACTATTGGCAGTGGGAGAGATTAAAACTGAAGAACAGAAGACACATAGTAGTCACTGACACATAGCAATTATAACATGCGCTGGGCAGGATTTCATCTCTTGAGTATGAGAAAAGTTCTTGCTTAAACCCCGATTCAGCTCTCTAGATAGAAATTCTTTATCTTTTGTTTTCCTTGGCTCCTGAGACATCCCTCTGGGAAATTTTTCCTTGTTCATTATTTTCCATGGACACACCTGGATTGGGTGTTGAGGTGTCTGCCTTCCCTGAAAACTGTCGGGGTTTAACGGCATCCTTCTGCTGGGAGATTGCTTCAAGATTTACAGAACAGTTGAATGTTCAGTAGATTTTAATATATTGACATATTGTCTTGGACAATATAATGCCCTCAAAAATTCAGTAGACTTCAGATCTATTTGCTGCCAATCATTTCCATATGCTGTCAGAGTTCTTTTCTAGATGTAGTTCTTAATCCTACCTTCTTCTCAATTCTTCTGTTTCTCTCTCTCTCAATTCATGGTAACTGTCTGGAAGTCATCTGAAATCAGAAGCATAGGTGGGAAGGTAATAATGTCTTTAATGGGGTCTTTGCTGTAAGACTAAATAATTTTGGTTAGATGAGAATTCTTGAAGTCTATAAATACTTCATGTTTAAAGTCTTTATCAGAAGTGTAAATCTCCTTTTGTTGGGTTTAAGCACATCAGGGTATTTCTCCCTTTTATTTTTTTCTTAAAGAGATAGCTCCTGGAGCCAAGTCCTCCTGCTTCATTTGGAATAGAAGTCTGTCATATTCACCCTAAAAAATCTCATTTTCGCGCTGATATTTTAAAGCCCCTGTTTACTAGATCCCATGATCAGAATTTGGGATTGTATTTTACTCTATTTACAAGATAAGCTAGTCTGTTTTTGTTTCATGGATGTTAGAAAGGTAAGAGACCCCTGGGTCAGAAACAAAGGACTTTATTAATTATGGCACAGTATGCAGCTTGAGTATTAGTTTCCTTGGGGCCCCAAGTCTCATGGGAAGGCAACAACAGGGAAGGGCTCAGGTGAATTCTATGCCCATATCAAATTGGTTTACAGGAAGAAAATGCTTACCTTGGAACCTGCTGTTTTACAGCAAGCAGTAAGCAAGCCTGCTCTTTGTCCCAGAGAGAGACATTGCCTCATTCCTGAAGGTTGCAGTATCTATTTTATTTTGAATATTTGTTGTGTTCCCTTTTCTCACCTCAATTCTCTCACAGTCCATCCACAATTTCCAGAGCCTCTTATTCGCCAAACTCTGTGACTTATCTGCTGATATACGATGATTAGATAAAATAATATTGGTTTGTAATCTACATTTGCCTAACCCTAAAGTCCATATGCCTTGAGATACTATTAAATAAAGGTTTAATTATTTGTTATCTAGATGAGCCCTCATGATTTCTATGGTGCAGTGACTCTTAACCAAGGCACCCCCACCCCCAAGACATCTAGCAATGTCTAGATGTCTAACATTTTTGATGATCATTTGTGAGGTAGGAAGTGTAGTGGAAACTAGTAGGAATAGGTTAGGAAACTGCAAACATCAAGAGAGCACCGCACAATAAACCAGTATTCAATCCAAAGTGGCAACAGTGCCAAGGTTCAGAATGCTGCCTATAGTGTGGAAGGATGGTGTTTCTTGGCATTGGTAACACTACATTTCAGTTCTTATGTCAGCTGCACAGAAATCTATTATTTCCCCCTTTTTCCTGTCTCTTTAGTGTCTCAGAAACCTAAATTTCTCTTTCCCTAAAGCTGAAGTTATTGCTCGTTTGAACACAACTATCTTTTTTATTTTTTATTGCACCTTTGTCTCTGTAAAAGAAATATGTGAAAAAGAATGTAACATGGATTTAAGATTCACCTCTAGTTCAAATTTCTCTGCACCCACCTTATCACTTCCTCCTGACCATACCTGTACCTCCCTCTGTGGTCTAATTTATTGCTAGCTTGGGTAACAAGGACACCGTAGGTATATTGTACGATATCTTGCCTTAAGCAGTAAAATTGAGTTTAAGACTACTTCAAAAGAGAGCTACACCACCAATTTGACACTTTATTCAAATAGTAGCCCCACTTAAACCTGAAGTCCCTAAAAGTTTAGAAGACCTGACCATGGTAACCTATAATTTCCATTTAGCTTGGGTCAAGAAACAATGTAAACTACATAATCCGCCACCAGATAAGTCCCTATTTACACAGAAATCTAACAGCATAAACAGGTAAATCAACACAGGGAAGTTTGACATGTAAGCTTAACTTCCAGACCTAAGAGATTAGAGATGAGTTTGGAAAAATGTAAGCACAGACCTGCAAGCGTACCCAGATTGCTTTTAACCCTTCTTACACATAGACTTCCTTTGCATCATCTGCTTATTCGCCCATCTGACATCTCAAAGTCTGTGGTTTGCATCACTTTTTGAAAAGCATTATAACCTCTGGATTTTTCCACTTCTCACTAATATTGGAACTAAATTGCTGCGTGGCAGACTGAAGTCCAGCCTAAAACAGTCTGGGTCTCTCCTAACTTCTTAGTTCCCTGTGTGTAGCATATTTGGCCTTCCCTGGCTTCCACTACATTTCTGTTTCTCTTAAACATTGTCCTGGCACCCATTACCAAAAACCCCTTTCCCCTCTCCAGCTGCCAACTTATTTTTCCTGTTACCACCCTGATTTCTGGCTCCAAAGTGATCCACTCAGCAGTGATCCAGACTCATAATTCAAGGGTGTGACTTCACATCCAGAAGCAATGAGCTGTTTTTCCATGAAAGGATAGTTAGTGCTGGAACCTGTATCTTCTATTACAGGAAATTACATCAAACATTGATTTAACTTATAAAATCTCCAACTGTTAGCAGGAGGGGAAAGAGAGGGCTAAGAAGAAAAAAAGAATCTCCAAATAGATTTTTGTTGAAACATACCAGAAATGGAGCTTGAAGTGCCAGCCAAATGTTCCAAACACCATTTTTTTATAGTTTTCCATGAATGTAAAGAGTGAATCTAGCACACAGTTTATTACTGGAATTGGAGTTTGTCTGATACAACAGTTAAAAGGCTACAATAGCTTCCCATAACTCAAGCGACTGAAGCCTAAATGAATGGACTGGGAAACTGATGGAAATTTGAAGAAATGGGGGTTTTTTTCTAGGCAGCAAGACATTTCTCAAAGCTCTGAGACAGAAAGGAAGTGAAGATGGATGGAAGATTGTATCAGAAACTAAAACAGGCACCTCCTTTAAGGAAAGGGGAACTATTTTTAACACATTCATCTTCTAAGGGAAGAGGTGAAGGATAACAAAAATTGAACGTTTTAGTTAAAAGCTCAGTAACAGCTTGTTCTCATTTGGTTTAATTTAGTCTGACAGATAAAGTACTGTGTCCGACTCCCATCCAAAACTGTCATGAGATTTTACTGCACTGAATACCTACTCTTTCCCCCCCTTTTTTCAGAGTGTGTATTTGTCTTTCTTCCTCCTTCTTCTCCTTTCTTCCATACCATATTCTAAGCAATAGAGTGTTACTAATTTGTAAAGGAAAATGCCAAATAACTAAAGCTATTTCAGTGAAGGATGATGGGAATGATTACTTACAAAATGGTCCCTGGGTCCTAGTGGTATAATAAATGGTTCTTCATCACCTCCCCTCCCACCTTGCCCTACCCTGCAAGCTTGCCCTGGAAAGACATCAGAAATAAAGGAAACAGTAGAAACTGTTTAATGACAACATTTGAAAAATGAAGAATCTTGGAATTGAGGGGAAGGGGTATGTGGATTAGACAGAGCTAAGGGGCGGTGAGACGTCTAACTGTTGGCGCATAGGAACATTCACACTTTTTGCATGTTAGCTGTTGGAGAGGAAGGGGTAACCATCAGCCATGGGACAGCCATTCCTCTTTCTCTTGGAAACTTTCCCAAGCATCTTGACATCATAGGATGGGCCTAGTTATCCTTGTGTTCTGGCTGGTAAGGAAAAAAATGTTGTAAAATGAGAGAAAAAAATACCTTTCAGGTTTGTTCAAAGACACAGTGTCATGAATCCACTTTGAATAAGTTAAATATCCATGTACAAATAATTTGCATTATGTGTACTTTTTTATTTTTTCTTTTTTTTAAGAGACAGTCTCACTTTGTCACCCTAGGTAGAGTACTGTGGCATCGCAGCTCACAGCAACCTTCAGCTCTTAGGCTTAGGTGATTCTCTTGCCTCAGCCTCCTGAGTAGCTGGGACTACAGGCGCCTACCCCTATGCCCGGCTATTTTTTTGTTACAGTTTGGCCAGGGTAGGGTTTGAACCCACCCACCCCTGGTATATGGGGCCGGTGCCCTGCTCACTGAACCATAGGTGCTGCCCCATTATGTGTACATTTTTATAAGCTCCATTTGAAAGCAAGGTTGTATATTTTTTAAATGTTATAAAGAGTAAACTCTATTTTTGTTAATGAAAGACATATAGGTCAATGAATCAGTCCACCTGGTGTCTATCTTCATACCATGAAGCCAATAGCAAGTCGCAAGTCATCTAGCCTTGATCGTCCATCCATTCCTCTCTGCTTCCCTAATACTTTACTTAAATCCAGGATAGCTCCTCAATATTTGAAGGTAATTCTCTACGAATCTATTTGTCTCTGTCTATAAGTTTTTAAAAGAAGACTGTCTCTTTTAGCTCTGTGATTCCCTGTCAGGGATCTTTAAATGTTGAATAAATGAACTTTTTGCATCTCACTTTACTCTCTTATTTCTTATTGAAGAACCATTGTGAGCATTAAATGAGTAAAGGTAAGTAAGAAAGTCATTAAAATGTAATATATCACCAGTAATCACTTAGAGAGGGAAGACAAATATGGAATGTGAGCAGATGAAGGTCAGAAATACTTTAAAGGAGTATCCAACCGACAGCACTTGGCTGTCACCACAGGCATCTTACAAACGTCTCGAATATCTGAAGAAGCCCCAAATTGAAGCTACCAAAGGAAAAGACCATTAAGTGATTACTATTCACTGCACTAGTTCTCCCTGTGGTCCAATTTATGAGACCAAACTTGTGTTGTTTTTGGAAAAGTCTTCCTACGATGATGATCCCAGAGGAAGCTCAGAAGCATGTACCTCTCTTGGACTTCCATTTGAGGTTGATCTAATCCAGATGGGAAATTTTTCATAGACATTATAAAGTACACATCTGTGAAGCAAACAAAAGAAAGTAAACGACAATGAGCTTTATAAAAACCGAATTACCCATTAAGGGGTTATGTAGAGGTCTGATAATGAATTAACTTGGGGCTGTGAGAATGCTGCAGATACTGCTGAGAAAAACACTTTCTTTCCTCTGCCTGCCCTTTTGAGGGTCACTGAAATTATGAATGTCTTTACCAGTTGGCAGAAAAATATACTTCCTATTTATTACTTGAATACATTTAGTTGGCCTTCTAAATCCCTTCTCTCTTTGTGAGCGAGACGAGCCCCTTGGCAGTAGTGTGACCATAGGTAAATTTTTTTTTAACATTTTGAGCTTCAGTTTCTTCATTTATAATGGAAATAGTATACTTAGCCTATAAGAAAGAAGAAATAAATGACAAAAACTTCTATAAAGGCCTTAGCAAAGTTAACAATGCATAATATACTATCTATATCAGAGGTCCTCAAACTGCGGCCCACAGGCCACATGAAGCGATGTGATTGTATTTGTTCCCATTTTGTTTTTTTACTTCAAAATAAGATATGTGCAGTGTGCATAGGAATTTGTTCATAGTTCTTTTTTTTTTTTAAACTATAGCCTGGCCCTCCAACGGTCTGAGGGACAGTGAACTGACCCTCTGTTTAAAAAGTTTGAGGACCCCTGATCTATATGATGGTAGTCAGTAGTGTTACCAGGCTTCTGTAATACAATTTTTTAATGTTATCATGCTTTGTCATTTGTTTGTATATATTTTATCACATTCTGGGTTCACTGTCCCATTATACCAAAAAGCAAGAAAGAGATGAATCTGGCCAAAAAAGCCAAAGGGCCACTGTTTCCCCAAGGTGATAGCTAGAAAGTCTAAGTATCAGTAGCATTGAAGTTAGATGTAGGAAGACATGTATTAACATATAGTGGTGACCATCCCAACAAAACAACCAAAATTTAAAAGAATGACAATGTTAAACATTGACTTAACCAAGTCTTGGATCAATAACTTTGATCTGTTATTGGTAAGAACATAAATTGTACAACCACTTTGGAAAATGGCCTGGCAGTTTCCTATACATTTGAATATACACCTTTCCTGTGACACCACGAGGCCTTTCTTAGGCATTTGCCTAAAGGAAATGAAAGCATATATTTACAAAATACATGATAAGAATATTCACAAACACTTTATCATAATAGTCAAACACTAGAAACAGTCCAGACACCCATTTTTCAATGGGATAATGGATAAACTACCACAAAACAATAAAAAGTAACAAAATACTAAATGTTATATGACTCTCAAAAACATTTTGTTGAGTGAAAGAGAACATACCATGTGAATCCTTTTACATGACATTTTATAACAGGAAAAACAAATCTAGGATAGAAAAGATTCTGAACAATAGTTCCGTCAGAGACAGGGCATGATGGTTGGGAAGGGGCATGAAGAAACTTTTGGGGTAATGATAATTTTCTATATCTTGGCAGGAATTGAGGGTTACACAAGCATATGTTTTTGAAATACTACACAAATGCATATTTAAGATCTGTGGGTTTCCTTGTATGCACATTTTATATCAAATGAAAAAACTATAAATAAGAATCAAATTCTACTCAATTAGATTCAAGGTGAAATATTTAGGGGAAAACACACTGACGTCCAAATTTATTTGGAAATGTATCAAAAAATAAGATGGGTTAAAGATGAATGAGCTAGACAGGCATGCAAGTAAATGTTAGTGGTAAAACTAGGTGGTGGGTATACAGGCGTTTGCTGTAAAATTCAATGTTATTATATGTCTGATAATTTTCATAATAAAACATTAGGGAAAATGTAGTGGCAGCAAAAGATTTTTCCTACCTAAGGGGAGTAATTTTCTAACTTTCCTTTGCCATAAGGAGTCTTGCTTTATTAAAGGAAATTATTTCATGACGTATGAAAAGGGAATCTATCAAAGGTAAGGGAAGATGACCAAAGATATTCAAAAGATAGAGCTAGTCAAAATCAGGCACCCTTTCACCACTTTCTCTGTTTCCTTCCATTGTTTTGTTGGTCTGGTGATGCTCATTGACTAAGGGCTATATGAAAAGAAAGGTTCTGCCCATTTGTGTTCTGAGTTGCAGGCTGTTAGACAAGACCTCCACCTCAGTGTCAGTTTAGGACAGAGGAAAGAAAAATGTGAGATAGAAGATGGGAGATGGAACCAATTTCCTTCAGCAGAGACCAATCTTCATGCGAAATGATTATGGTGTCAATGCCTTCACTCTAAAGATTGAAATGCTCTCATTGCCAACATATTAACGTAGTACATATGGAGAAAAGGAAAGGCTTGTTTCTCACTGAGCTGGGAATAAGAGCAGTATTATGTATGAAAAATGGGATTTTCCTTTTGTTAACAGGATCTGATTTTCCATTTTTCCACATTAGGACTAGCTGGCATAGTTATTTATAGGGTCTGGGCCTATACACATTAGCCATGTGCTAATTTTGATGCTTTTTCTTGGTTAAAATTTTATAACAAAGTAGCAAAAAATAAAATGCAATCTTAAGAAAGACTCTATCAAGGAAATATAGTTTGTTTTTGTAGAAATATCACAGGATTTTGCATTTTATAGATGGATATGTGATCTGCTTATTTTGGCACAAATACAAGGAAATTTAGGCAGAATCAAAGGAAATGACCATACTAGGGTTAATAATGGGCTGACAACACTTGATTTTAATGAACACATAAGTGAAAGTAGTTAAGCATAATTGTTAATTTTGCCTTGTACAACTTCAGAATAACCACACTTGCAAGAGATGGAACTTCTGCTGGCGGCTTCAAGGAAATAGCCAATGAGTAAATAGCTTCAATAGCTTTCCCTGCTGTCTTTTCTGGGAAGTTGATAGGAAACAGCATTCAAAAAATAAGCCCAACATGGTCGTGGACACCATTTGTATCCACTTCACCCAAGATGGCCTCAAAACAGACACCCACTTAGCAGAGAATTTATCTTTCTAAACTTCTTCAGGTTAGCTCACATACTTTGTTAAATTTTCTTCATAGGGACTGAGTTAGTAAATCAAAAAGTAATTACTACAAGGGCAAATGAGTCAAAAGCTTCATTTTTAGTGTCTATCTGAAGAAGAGGAACATCATTTATTGAAGGTGTTCTTTGATTTTCTGGAGATGGAAACTTTAAAAGGTTATTTTCATCTTATGCTGCTATTTGTTTTTTCTCATTTTTAAGAGGCGGCATTTAAAAATAAGAATGATCACAAAAAAATACATATGACCAGTAAAAATGAAAAATGTCCCTCTCGTTAGTAATCTAAGAAATACAAATAAAGCAATAAAGCATCATTTTCTCCTCTATCAAACTGGCAAAGATAAAAATTGGCAAAAAAAAAAAAGGAGGGGGAATTCTTGCCAACAGCCTTGTATGGAGGGATATAAATTTGCTATAATTTTTTGCTGTAACCTTGCTGGTGATAAGTTTTGGCAATGATGATAGAGAGTTTTAAAATATTCTATTTTTAAACTTTGGTACTGAGGTAATAATCAGAGGTACACATAAAGATTTATGTTTTTAGAAAGGTTTATTGCAGAATTTTTTACAGTGACCCCAAATTGGAAGTAACCTAAATGTCCACCCACAAGGGACTGATGAAATAAATAAGATCCATCCACACATAGAAACAACATGCAAAAAGTCATGATTTTAAAGAATATTTGCTAATATGGTGATAATATGCCACTAAGTCAAAAGAGAAAAATCTAATGAAAATCATATTTAGAGCATTGTTCCAGTTTTGGAGACAGATGTCTACATACATGAAAATTTTGCAAGGAAATATCAATATTTGTGTAGGATGGGACTCGGGGTGACTTTTGTTTTCTTATATTTTCTGTATTTTCTACAATGAGCACATTCCAACAGAAAACAATGAATCAATACTTGGAATGATACAAACAGATTTACACTGTGTTTGGATCTCACAAGCCATTGTCAGTCAATTCAGTTGAACGATGGGATGATTCAGTGAGAAAAAAAATTAGACATCTTGGTTGGTTGGCAGTTTATAGACAAAAGACTTGGCTAATTTCCCATACTTGTAATTTTTCAACTAGTTGGTTTGGCATCACATAAATACAGCCGGCGTTGGAACATTCGAAACTGAAAAAGCTTTAAAGCCAAAAATCTCTTAGACTCAAATTGAAAAAAGATGAATGTGGATTTTTTTTTTCTACTACAGTTTCTCTCATCCATAAAAATGAACTAATAAAGCGAATCCTCCATTACCATCAGCTATCTCTTGAGCATTTAAAACCATAAAAGTAGTCCTTTGCCCATCTGGGTGTAGAAGAGCTGTTTGTTAGGCTGTGAGGAGCATGGAGGTGGGAGGGTCTGGGGAGAAGGGAGAACTCCCTCCTTCAGCATGTCTGGGCTTCTGGCTCGTTCATCTTTGTCACCTTCTACTATGTTGCTGCTTCTCTGTCGGTCAACTCAGATAAGGTCAAATTAACCAGGATAGGTGTTACCTCATAGAGGTTGCTGAAAGGCTACCCGGGAATTTTTATACATTTTCCTCATTATAACGTTTACAACCACTACAACAGTCTCTGACATATAGTAGGCACTTAGACAACCATCAATGTGAAGGATCTACAGTCTAATTAATGCCTAAAATTCTATCACTA
The DNA here is from genome assembly GCA_963574355.1 of Loris lydekkerianus. NCBI lineage: Eukaryota > Metazoa > Chordata > Mammalia > Primates > Lorisidae > Loris > Loris lydekkerianus. Next base: position 17,655 of record CAUYPK010063973.1, on the reverse strand, counting down.
TTCAGACACTTCTTTAGCTTAAATCTTTGGGAGAAACATTTGAGTAAAAATTCTCATTTTTAGAGTAAAAGTTTAGATTGTTATGAGTAATTTATACTTCGGTGGGTGCAAAGTTTCAGGTCTCTGAGAATGAATTATGACTGGAAAGGAAAGTCACAAAAGAAGTTTCAGGGTGGCAAAAAGAAGAAAGGAGACAGTGCTTTCAGCTGCAGAGGTTCCTTTCTTTAAGTAAATGGTTTTATCTTTAAATAAATAGAGGTTTCTAGTAAATACACAAGAAGAGGGAATTGTTTTAAGAGCAAAATAGCCTCACATCTTAGAAGGTGCTTTCACATATCCTATATCACTTATCTTTGCAATAATCTTTCCGGGAAAAGGTATCTTATTTCCATTTTTGTGGGTAGGAAACTGAGGCTTAAACAGATTAATTTGTCAAAGGCCTAACCAGTAGAACGTGAAAGAGTCTAGATTTATTTTACTCCAAAGCTCCAAACCATAGAGAAAAAATAGATAACATTTTTAAATGAGAGACTGGGACTGTTCTGAGGGAATTCAGTTGTCTCATTAATTTTGTTACGACCTGCCAGGCTGGTGGCACCATGGTAATCTCTCAACAGAGCCAAGTTTCTCTGATGGGTTCATGCCAAAATAAATTTATAGAATCACTTCTCTGATCAAATAGGCAAGACTGTTGTAAACCTACTGCTTACCATACTACCTTCACAAATGCTACAACATAGCTGTACCAGCCTCTTGGGCAGTAAAAAAAAAAAAAAAATCCTCCCCAAGCACTTCTAATATCCTTAAATAAATACTGGGAAGTTCCAAGTAAATACCCTGAAAGCAAAGGTTGAACTAAGAGCTAAACAACATTAAATTATTTAAATTCCTGAATATCAAATAAAAGAACCAGACACTAGGTAAATTAGTGGGATGTTTACACACCAATGGGATAATTTCTAATCTAATTTGCAGCAGCATTTAGAACATGGCTGACCATTTGAAATAAATACGCTGTCTTAGATTCAGATGATTAGAGGATAGTTTGCAAAGATCTGTTTTATAGTACAATGCTGTCTTGTGAAGGAAAATTGCTTTAGGAGTAGCTGTTGCCAAACTAGGGTTTGTTTTCAGAATATACATGCCCGATGATAATTGTGTGGCGCATGAATCTTATCACCATAAAACAACTCAAACAAGTTTTCATGGATAGTAGCTCAGACTGAAATAAATATGATTTAGAGCGCTTTTATTCCAGGGAATAATTGTGCATGCTGGCCAGCAGTTGAGAGCTATAAATGATGTTCGGGAAGTCAGAAACAAATATTTTAATTTTAGCGAGTTAGAAAGTTTATGAAAGAACATCTGAGTAGAACAAGCCTGCTCTTGAAAGGAAGAGTAAAAACTGACTACTCCCTCAGAAGGGCAGCTGTCCAGAAAAGGGCTTTGAGAATTGGAAAGCCGGACTCACTTCAGCCAAGCTTCCTAATTTCTGGAGCTCTGGTTTCCTCTTCTGCCAACAGGAAAGCAAGGGCGTATGTGAAAATAGAAAATGTGCGTTTTCAGCAAGCCTTGTTAACTTTGCAGCATTCACATGTCTCAAAGCAAAGAGCGTAATGGGTAACAGTGAGGCTACACCATCAAAAGAGGGAATTTTAGTCTGCCCATTTCCAAACTAACAAGCAGGGTGAGATGAAAATTTGTGACAATAAATAGATTACTAGATATAATTATAGAATATTGATTTAAGAAATTGACAATATTATGAACTAAGAGTACATAAATACATGTATTTGATGTCAGATTCAAGGGTATAGTTCTATAGGTCAACCATGTTCTGGTCCATAATACTGGCTAAAATCTAGTGTATGATTGCATCTAATACCTTTTGTAGAAGAGGCAATATTGTCAGAAACAATTTCAACCTTCTGATAAAGGAAAAGGGAAAGAAATAAAAATTCACCAAAGGTCAGCTACATGTCACACACAGTTTTAAGCATTTAACATTTAATGTGGCAACACTTCAAGGAGTGTATTTGTATTTCTATTTTATGAATGAAATATACATGAAAACAATTGCAAAACAATACAAGATCGTCTATCATTAAGTCTTATATTGAATATCCTCAGATAATATCATTTATGATTCTCAGAAAGTACTATAAATATTCCAGAAGGGATGAAATTATTATTGACTAGGGTGACTAAAAATGGCATTGTGAAGGAGCTGGTTCTTGGACCAGATTTAAAAGTACAGGTAGAATTTAGATTAGATGAAACAATGTCTGGATGGGAAGAAGTTGGGCATTTGGGAGTAAAAGCTACATAATCAAAAGCAAAAATATATGACTCAAAAGTGTGCATAGGGTGGTGCCTGTGGCTCAAAGGGGTAGGGTGCCAGCCCCATATGCCTGTGGTGGTGGGTTCAAACCCAGCCTTGGCCAAAAACTGCAAAAAAAAAAAAAAAAAAAAAAAAAAAAAGTGTGCATGGGGCAGTGGACAATGTGATAAGAGGACAGGGTACATTAAGTAGAGTATAAAATTAGAGTTGAAGAAAAGTCTTGAATGTTTAGATTCTGGTTGATCCAAAAGGCATGGGGAGACAATTGTAGATTCTTAAAAATAAATGATATGTTGATTCAAATTTCAAGACAGTTTGATCAGCAAATTCCTAGCAAGGGAGGCTGTTCAAATTTTGGTGGCATTTGGGACACATGATCATGGAAAATATTATGCTGACACTGAATTAAAAAGGTATCAGTTGTGTCTGGCATGGGAGATATTAGTGCAGGAGCAAGGAGACGGCTATATTCTCTTTCTTGTGACAATGGCCTAACCTATAGTTGTGGCATCAGATATACAGAATAAGAGAGGCTTCCGGTTAAAGGAGGAATCCATAAAACTTTGGGATAGACATGGGACGGGAAAGCAGGAGGGCAACTTCCAGATCTCTTTCTAGGCAATAAAGGAACTCCCAGCAAGGTAGGTGTACATTACAAAGAAAGCACCTAAAATTCAGTTCCAATGTGCTAGGCCAGCATCAATGTCTTAACTAAATATCTTGTTCCCTTCCTTACTCAACACACATACCCAGGATTCCAAGTTAAAGGAGTAAAAGGTGGAGGGGATGTTTGTAATATTTACATTTTAGTTCAAATTTGTTGTCTTTCCCTAGGAGAATATGAAGGTGGGAATGAAGGGTGTTGCAAAGAGTGGCCTCTACACACCCATACTACCAAGAGATTGAAGTGAGATTATTAGTTTCTTTGACCTTGGAGATCTCCCAACAATTTCACAACCTAACGACAATAATCTCACCAACACCGATCTCCCTTGCCTTTTCCTTGCCACTGCTATGAAATATGGTGGTGTTTTATTTAAGAGCAACAGGACATGTAGAAGATTTTTTGTTGAGTTAAATAATTATGCTAAGTGCAAGAAAAGAATGCTGGCCGAAATTGAGATTGGGGCCCTCATGACTGGATCAGATGCTCAAATAATGGCTCAGCACATGATGAGTTTCTGGCACAAAATCAATGCACAATAAATACATTATAAAGGAATTAACAAAGTGTCTTATTTTCTTTTTAGCTTATATTTTGCCTTTATTCAAAACAATTCCAAAGGGCTTCACAACTGTGAACTCTGGCACTGTGAAGAATGTTAGTGAATAGCTAAACTTAAGGTAACTTTGGGAATTTTCCAGCACAGTGGAGTGGAGGGAGCATTTGGCTCAGGAGACCTGGGTCTGAGTCCAAGCTTTGCCTCGAATCATCTGTGTGACTTTTGGACAAATCACTTCTCTCTATGCCTCCATTCTCTGAATGGTAGAAAGGGGAACTGGGTCAGAAGGAAACTCAAATTTACTTTGTTCTAACAACCTCTGAATCTACACAATCTAGCTGAAACTAGTTCTAAGACTATCTCAAACTCTTGCCAGAAGATTTAGTTAACTAAAATTCCTTCTCTGACTTTAAGATATGACTTAGTAGGATTTTCTTTTCATTATCTGTCATATGTCATTCAAAAGGTCTTCTTTAATAACCACAATAGATCTGACCTCTAAGCCCTTTTAAGACCTTTACACAAATATGACAATTATTCTATGACATCCATGAGTCACCCATGAATTTGACCACACTGGACATATGATTTGTTAAGAATTATCAGTAAGGCCCTTTACACAGGAAACACCTGCTGTGATGTAGGTCCGCCCAGCTGCTCTAAATGTGAAACACTTCTATACACATCCCTGTAGGAATAGAGATAAGCAAGCCAGACTCAGCAAAACCTAAAGCCTGCAGCTTCCTCTTCCTTCTCCCTTGCTTCCTTCAGGGCGTGTCTACCATCTTTCCTAGAGATCTTACTCTGTATCTTCTTCCCAGGAAAAAGAGCAAAAGAACCACCTCTAGTATGTGCCCTTCTACCAAATTCTAACCAGATTTGCCTTGGTTAATTTTGGTTTTAAATCTTTTCTTCCCCATTAAAAGCAGCCACAAGTTAATGGAGATTTTTCTTGGTGGGAAAGTATTGAGTGACAAGAAATGGATCTGAATATCATAGATGATTTTAGAGCTCTGTCTTGCTCTATCTTCCACTGTGCCATTTCCTCTGTTCATAGCTCCAGGGCTAGAGAGTTGTGTCCTGGCAACCCTCATACCTCCACCCTTACCCCTGCTCCTTGAAGTCAGTTGTTTTCCTCTCAATGCTCTGGTCTAAAACTCCCAGCTGTTCAGTTTCCCCCTTGCCTTCCTCATTCTCCTGTGGCTTAACCATTAGCCTAGGTCCCCCTCTTTCTATAAAGCTTCCCTTCAGGGAATCCAGTCTCAGATCTTGGAATTATCATGCTTTCAAGTGACCTAGAAACTACATGTGGGGAATGTTACTCTTTTTTTTTTTTTTTTTTTTTTGAGACAGTCTCACTAAGTCACCCTCAGTAGAGTGCTATGGCATGACAGCTCACAGCAACCTTAAACTCTTGGGCTTAAAAGATTCTCTTGCCTCAGCCTCTCATGTAGTTGGGACTATAGGTGCCCACCACAATGCCTGGCTATTTTTTTGTTGTAGTTGTTTAGCTGGCCATGGGTGGGTTTGAACCTGCCCACCTCTGTGTATGTGGCTGATGCCACAACCACTGTGCTACAGGCACCAAGCTGGGAATGTTACTCTTTTAATAAATATTCAACCACAGCCAGCTCTGTCCTAGGTGTAGGAATATGATAGCTAGTAAAACCATCAAGAGCAGGAGTGGGGGCAAGAGATGGTTCAAAGACCGTTTGTGAAAGGGTGGAAAAGAGCTGGAGGAATGTACTTGATCTGTTTCTATCTGGAACCACCTATCAATGTGACCTTATTTGGAAATGGGGACTTTGCTGATGCAGTCAAGATGAGGTCAGTGTCGCGACCACATAGACCGCATAAATGATCACGTGAGACACGGATTGACAGTACACGCTGCAAGAGGTGAGGCTAACCATAGGAGCAACATAGCCCTGAGCACTTCTCACAGAGTCCTTTTATTGAGAAGATACATAATGGGCAAAAAGATTACTAAGCAAAGACATGCAGGGGCTGCATGCTCAGGGAAATGATCTCATAGGTGCCAACAGAGTATGTACTCAAAGAAATATTCTTCAAGAGTGGTAAGGGAAATGATCTCCAAAAATACTACATGCAATTTTTCTCCACTAATCCTTCAAGGAACTGCCATAAAATGCTTAATGTTCAACATTAGCCTAATACAGGATTGAACTTTGCTCCTCCAGGATTACTGAGTTACGTGGCTTGCCTTCCAAGTCACAAGAGATTTCCAGGCTTGCCAGGAGAATATCTTATTCTCAGTAATGCTTCAGATGAGTTATGATGTTGGTGGTTGTTGTAGTAAGTATGATGTTTAATCCTCTATAGTCAGAGTGCATTAGGGTGGGCCCTATGTTCACTATGACAGGTGTCCCTTTAAGAAAGATAGAAATTTAGACAATGAGACACTCAGGAAAAGACCAAATGACAATGAAAGGAAGATTGAAGAGATGTGAGCCAAAGGGTTCCAGTGATTCTTGGCCACCAACTAGGAAAGGTAAGGAAGGGTCCTCCCCTAGAGCCTTCAGAGAGAGTATGGCTCTGCTGATGTCTTGATTTAGAAATTCTAGCCTCCAGAACTGAGAGAATAAATTTCTCTTCTTTTGAACCTCTACCTTTGAGGTAATTCGTTATAGCAGCCCAAAGAAATTAACTCTGGTTATTGAGGGGATTAGGCAAGTATAGACAAAGCAAAACCCTGATAACCTTGCCCTGGGCCACAGGAGAATGGAGGATTCCCTCAGGATGGAACTGTGGATTCCCCCAAGGTTTGGACCCTAATCCAAAGCCTTGTCCTCCAATACATCACGTGGAAATCCGAGTATGTCAGTGTTCAGGGAAGACAATCATGGCGACAGTAATGGCTACAATTGTCACTAAGATATAAAAAGAGAGAGAAAGAACAGAAGAGGGAAAATGAAAAAGAAATAAGGAGATGAAGAAAAGCATGATTGTAGAATTGCATGACAGTATTGTTAAGATTTTTATCTTTGGCCAGAGTAAAGTAGAAGGAGGAATTAAACTCTAAAATCTAATTCTTTTGAATAAAACAATATAAACTATTTGCAAACTACTCATCATGTATGCCTAATGATCTAACAGCACAGTAACAATTATATGTATTGTCAAATAGTATATTTTAAATTTTTAAATATAAGACTATAAGTTTTATTTGATCAAAGAAGGAAACTCTATGTAAATAGCCTTTATAAATAGTTGCTCCCACCATGAGGTCAATAGCTCATAACCTAAAACAAAAAGTGTAGAAAACATTGCTTCATACCACTCAGGTATAGAAAATATGCCATGATGACTCATGCTATTTGTAGATTTTGCTCCCAGACAAAGACTTAATAATAAGGATTAAGAGAAACGAAACACATTATCCCATATGAAAGAATGCAGAGTGCAGAGTGTTGACATATCTTTTTATATATAGTATTCCTTGGCCAGAATGAAAGTGCTGTGTGTTCAACAGAGGAATTTGAAGCTTTCTTTGGCATACCTCTGACTTCTCTGCTGCCTGGGTTTTAACGAAGACTGTTTGTCACTAACATGTGCTTGCTGGTTTGTATACCACCTCCACATACAAAATAAGATCTCTTTTCCTGCTTCCACCAAGACTTAAGAAAAATATCCTGCAAGTGTGAATACACAATCATGTATAATTGTCAGAGTTCAACTGAACTTTGTCTCTCCCATTTTGAGACCGTGAACACCATCTCAACAGTTTTCCTCTCCCAAATACACCAGATTATTTTTGTTTAATGATCAGTCTGGATTTAAACAAAATGCAATTTGTTTTTAAAGATACTCGAAACTAAAATAGGAAGTCTCGTTATTGGTTTATTGGTCTATAACCAAGGTTCTTTTCCTGTAGAGAGATGTTTTCAACATTCAGTGTGAAACCCACACATAGCAGCTCTCTTTCTAGGGACAGGGTGTTGGTGCCCTCTTGAGGCAGAAAGAATGAGGAAAAGGAAAAAGAGAGTTAAAGGAAGTGGTTAGAAACCAGAATATTTAGCTAGCCAGGTGCCTCAGACAAATCCAGTCGATATCAAAAGACAGTTTGATCTGCTTGGTAGATGGCCAACAAACCCTATGCATTTTTTTTTTTTTTGCCAGCACAAACTCACATATTATGGCATGTAGAAGAGCTTTTTATTTACAGTGTGTTTTCCAAGGTCATGCTCATTTTGATGAAGCAGTGTCTCCCTTGCTTTCACGTGTCTCACAGTCAAGAATGACTTCTGATGATTAAATCCACTGTTGCCTGGACAGAATCTTCACCATCCAAGCTGGGCTAGCCATGCTTGAGGAGCGCAAGTCCCAAAGAGCTTCATCTATCTCACCCTCACTTCCTCACATTCAGTAATTTCACTCTTCCCTTGTCATTCACATCTGCCAAGGTCCTCATCATTTGTCTTACGATTCTTGGAACTCAGTCCAATTTTCTGCCTACTTTGGATCTCAGGAATGTGGGCTCGGAGAATTTTTTTATATAGGATGAGTAATATGTTTCGTTAGCATCTCTACTCTCCACCCTCATATTTGGAAGTTCCTTTAAAGGTTTCCTTGAAAGAAAATTAATTGACTGATGAACAATCCCAGAAAATGGAAGAGACTTTAGCGGCATTTCAGCGGAGGCATCCCAGTGGGGCCCCAGCAGCAGACTCTCTACAGTTCTGCCTTGACATGTGCAGGATGGCGTTCCCTCTCTATCTGCTCCCAGTGCAGTTGTGGACTTAACGCCACCTTTCTGCACTCCTCATTTCCTACTTAAGTTACTATTATCTTGGCTCTGGTCACTGTAAGGATACAAATGTGTTGCATCTCTGCTTTATTCTGCTTTTGAGAGACAGTATGCTCTAGCACAGCTGTTCTCAACTCACAGGAATGGGGGTTCCTGTCGCAAACCACAGGAACTGTATTAAAGGGACACAGTATTAGGACGGTCGAGAACCACTGCTCTAGTACATCAGAGGACCCACCTTTTCTTTTACTTTTTTCTTTTCTTTTCTTTTCTTTTCTTTTCTTTTCTTTTCTTTTCTTTTCTTTTTTTTTTTAAGAGACAGGGTCTCTGTCATCCAAACTGAAGTGCAGTGGCCTGATCATAGCTCGCTGCAACCTCAAACTCCTGGTCATAAGCAATCCTCCTACCTCAGCCTCCTGACTCGGTGGGACTGAAGGCACACACTACCACATCTATCTAATTTTTTTTTTTATTTGTATAGAGATGAGGGCCTTGCTATGTTCAGTCCAGGCTGGTCTTGAGCACTGGGCCCTAAAGGATCTTTCCACATTGCTGGGATTATAGGTATAAACCTACAAACCACTATGCCCAGGTAGAGAGCCATTTTTAAACTATGTAACCTCTAGTTCTAACTCCCTCCTCTGCCACATTCTAATTAGGTAAATTCCAGTCAACTTCATGTCTCTGGGCTCCATCTTCTCACCTTTAAAATAGGAATGGTCAAAATAGCTTGACCCGTGCTAGGAGACCCTGGGACAATCCGATGGCACATGCCAGGGCTTCTTTTTGGCCACATGTAACAATTGTTCCTGCATCTTTGAACATTTGAATTTACAAAACTGCCAAGAAAAGCAGAGTTTAAACCATTCTATTTCAACAAAACAATACATTAAGTCAAAAAGGGAACCAGAACAGAGCATAGGGTATTCTTTAACATTGTTGTGAACAGCCATGAAACAATGGTGGTGTTTTGCATCCTTGCTACTTTATAACAGCCTCTCCCATGGTGCCTCAAGCAAGAAGTAATAGCTTGATACCATCAAAGGCTGGTCCTCTTAGATGTCAGATCTAAGGGTGTCCAGGGTGCTTCTTCATTGACAAGTATATCGTTGTCTGATCTGCCTAAGAGAGAATGGGTGTTTGGTGGTAGAGGAGGCAGGGACAGACCTTTATCTCCATTCAGAGCTCTAAAACCTTAAGGAGAGAGATCTCTGTATCAGAAAGTTGAAAACCAAACCAGGTTGTGTAATGTCTGATTGTTATGTAATATGATCTTGTTTCAAAAATAAAGAGAGATTTCTATGGGGGGGAAACCAAACCCTTCTGACTCTTTTTAATCTGTCTCAAAAATCTGAACCTCTTTCTTACTGTCATACAAAACACACACATTTATCAACTTTGGCATCTGAAAGGCATCTCCTCTTTTTTTAACTAAAAAATGCCCCTAAAACGGGGGGCATGTCCAAACTTTCTTTTTTTTTTTTTCCTGGTACATATTGGCAGAGTAAAAGTTGTCTTGGGCCACACATTAAATACACAAACACTGACAAAAGCTGATTAGCAAATAAAATGTCCATGTATGCTTTTCATGATCTCCAGCACCACAGATAAACATAAAGTCCTCACAAAATCTGTACATGGCCCATGGGCTGCAGGTTGGACAAATATTCAGATGATGGTTGAAAGGAGTCCCTGAAACAATGGTTGTGATGATGTGCTGAGTCCAGACCCTGGGATGTGATTGTACTCAGCACAAGGACTGAGCTCTCCCTGGCACATCATACTCAGCTCAGGGAGGTTTGCTGCAGGAGAAAAGCCTGTGGATGCCCGCAGAGGGAAAATGTTTGCCCCTTTGAGTCTGGGCAAGGTCAGGCAAGAGAACTGAAACGTATTCCACAGTTACAAACTCACCAATCAAGTTCATCTTCATTCTAGTAGGACCTGTCTCCATTTAAGCCCAGAAGTCTGCTATTGCGAATTGTCAAGAAGCCCTTGCCATTTCCTATGGCATGTTCTGGGTGCTTGTTCCTATTATAGATACCTAACATTCTGCTCTCTTCCTCACAGGACCAGAAAGAGCACCTCTTGAAATGTGGAGAATTACATGTGTTAGTCATTATGTGCCATTGATTATTTTATTGATGCAATTCATGGTTCTTAAAGAAGAGACTGTCCATGAACACAAGATGGTCATTTTTTCCCCATTTAAGGAACAGGATATTTTTTTATCCCAGAAGCCCACAGAAATCTGCTTTGAATCTTCTGCAGGTTGAGAACAGTTGGGTTTGGATACAGCACAAAGCTTACACACCACATATTGTTATTTGTGAATGTATCTTTGTCCACTGGGCTTATTGCCTACAAGATTATAAAAGATGAGATTTTATTAATAATAAGAAAGTTTCCTTTTTTTTTTTTAGAGACAGAGTCTCACTTTATCACCCTTGGTAGCGTGCCATGACATCACAGCTCACAGCAACCTCCAACTCCTGGGTTTAGGCGATTCTCAGCCTCCCTAGTAGCCGGGACTACAGACACCTGCCATAACACCCAGCTATTTTTTTGTTGCAGTTTGGCTGGGGCTGGGTTTGAACCCACCACCATCAGTACATGGGGCCGGCGCCCTACTCACTGAACCACAAGAAACTTTCCATTTCTCTAGACTGGACCTCTCACATCTCAGCATGTACTAGTCTATTGCACAACACTCATCCCTCTGGTCAGTGTAACAGTATTTCAGCTCAGTGGAGATCAATAGAGGCTTACTAGAGGAGAGTTTTGCTGTGGATCTGTGATACTTGAGGCAAGTAGCCAAGCAGAACAAGACAACAACCTTCCCAAATATCCCCAGAGTCTAACTGCCTCATTTGTTTCTTATACAGCCCACAAAAGCAACAGGGTTTTTCTTTTGCTGCAAGTGGCTTGTTAGCTTACAGAGGCATTCTTGAGACTTAAAATATAATCAAGCACAAGTGAAAGTTTAACTTATGCAATATGTGTATGGGTATGTGACAATGGTTTAGGGAGTGGGGAGTGTGTGTGTGGTTTGGGGGTTTTTTGTGTCTGAGAGAGGATCTAGTGTTATTCTTTAATCATCTCTTTGCTTCTAACATGCTAACACCAAGATCCAATATCTCAATTGCACTTTGTAGAGTTTTCCCTGTTACTTTGGAGTCCTTGTAACGTGGTCTTTTCATCATTAAAAATCAGCGATTGTATGTATTCCATTCTGCAGAAGTGTTTTCTGATAAAAGACTTGTTTTCCTTAATGCTGGATAGTCAGAGAATAAAATTGGCTAACTAGAACCATTTAGATGCCATCAATCACAGAGATTAACCAAGGCTATCAAATTCTGTTCTAATATTTTTTGAGCTGACTTCCAAATAGACTGCTCAGTCTGCAGCCACAGACTCCAAAATATGAACTGAATATGAAAACATTTTAACTTTCATGTTTTAATGATAAGAATGTTGTTGGCATTAATATTTGAACATTTCAGCATACCTAGTTCTGAAAGCTATGTCATGGCAGGCTCAGAATCCACTGGCAGACTATAAATAAAATCTTTCTATAAATATACTTTATGCCAAACTACAGGCAGAATACATTTTTCATCCTCTAAACAGATGGTATAAGAGAAAAATCATGCATATATGATTAATCAAACATGCTTTTGCTGATAGAATTTTCATTACCATTACCAGCATGAGTTTTGTGTGTTTTATATTTTATTTTGAGAATTAATGTATTTAAGGAAATGATTAATATAAATGAAGATGGAAAGATGATAGGATTTCACATCTTTGCCTTCTTTTTTTAAATATATATATATTACTAATATTAAATCATAGCTGTGTACATTAATGCGATCATGGGGCACTATACACTGGTTTTATAGACTGTTTGACATATTTTCATCACACTGGTTAATATAGCCTTCCTGGCATTTTCTTAGTTATTGTGTTAAGACATTTATATTTTACATGTACTAAGTTTCACATGTACCCTTGTAAGATGCACCACAGGTGTAATCCCACCAGCACCCTCCCTCTGCCCATCCTCCCCCTTCCCTCCCCTCTCTCTCCCCATTCCCCATATTCTTAGGTTATAACTGGGTTATAGCTTTCATGTGAAAGCCATAAATTAGTTTCATAGTAGGGCTGAGTACATTGGATACTTTTTCTTCCATTCTTGAGATACTTTACTAAGAAGAATATGTTCCAGCTCCAGCCATATAAACATGAAAGAGGTAAAGTCTCCATCTTTCTTTAAGGCTGCATAATATTCCATGGTGTACATATACCACAATTTGATGGCTTTGGCTCTTTGGGCTCTTTATCAATTCCATATAAAATTTAGACTTTTGTTGGCAGTTCTGCGAAAAATAATGTTAGTAATCTGATGGTAATTGCATTGAACCTGTAAATCACTTTGGACAGAATGGACATTTTAACAGTATTGATTCTGCAAATCCATGAACATGGGATGTTTTCCGTTTGTTGTTTTCATCAGGGATTGCTTTCATCAGTGTTTTGTAGTTTTCCTCTTAGAGATCTTTCATCTCTTAGTTAAGGGTATTCCCAGACATTTTATCTTATTCTTTTGCAGCTGCTGGAAATTGCATTGAGCTCTTGACCTATTCTCACCTTTTTTTTTTTTTTTTTTTTTTTTTTGGAGACAGAGTCTCACTTTGTGGCCCCCAGTAGAGTGCTGTGGCATCATCATAGCTCACAGCAACCTGAAACACTTGGGTTCAGCCTCCCAAGTAGCTGGGACTACAGGCGCCCACTCACAACTCCTGGCTAGTTTTTAGAGACAGGGTCTCAGTCTTGCACAGGCTGGTCTCCAGCTCCTGAGCTCGGGTGATCTACCCACCTTGGCTTTCCAGAGTGCTAGGATTTCAGGAAAGAATCAAAATATTGCAGGTTTATCTGAGGCCTACTGTGCACCCCTCCATAATTCCAATATCCTTTTCCCCTCTCCAGATAGACACACAACTTGAATTTAGTGCTTATTATTTTCATGTCATTGTTATTTTACTGCCATATGTATTAATATATAACACATAGTGGTGTTGTTTATGCATTTAAATTAATATACATAGAATCACAATGTGCAAATCTCTATGTTTTTTTATTCAATATTGTTTACGAGATTTATCCATGATGATACATGTAATCATAATTTATTTTAAAGTATATAGTGTTCTATTGATATCACACCTAATTCATCCTCTGTTGATAAATAGGTTTGGGTATTTTCTCATTACAAACAATACTACAGAGATGTACAGTGTTTTTATACATATTCCCATAGACATCTGTATGGAGACTCTGGAAACTAAATCCTGTGACATCACCTTGGAGCCTGTTTGAAATGGAGTATCCAGGCCTCAGTCAAGATGTTATAGAATTAGAACTTTATTCAAGATTCCCAAGTGATTCATAGGCATAATAAACTTTGAGCAATGTTCTCACACTTAGTAGCATATTAGAATCGCCTTAGAAACTGAAAACAAAACAAAACAACTTATGGCGGGGCACACCTCCATAGATTCTGATTTAATAACTCTCAGACGTGCCTGGGTTTCCAGGGATTTTTAAAAAGCTCCTTAGGTGATTCTACTATGTACATAAGATTTTTCTGCTGGACCACAATAGTTCTGACTGCATTGGCTCTCCAGGTAAAAGGCACTATGTCACCTGGCTTTTACTAGATACCTCCTTGGAAAGGACAGTTTGCTCATAAGGGGCTAGAGCAAGCAGGAAGATGGAACTTTTAATCTTGGGCCAAAGCTTTGTCTTCTAATAGTACAATTAGTTCTTAGTCAATGGAGATCACTTTACTTAACAAACACTTGTAAGGCCCTGACTACATATCAGGTGATCTTCCGATAAGTACTTTATTTATACATTGCTTCACTTCATATTTATTGGAAGATTTCCTTTCCATTTAAGACTTCTACATTTTGAATGAAGTAGTACAGTTTATCAGAAAGTCAGAACAGGTTAGTAATAAGAGAGAGTGTGTTGAAGGAAGGTTAGTTTCTTGGTCTGTCTTCAGGGAGACAGTGCTATACTCTGCTTTCTCATCTACTCTGGGCTTTGTCGTAGGGCCAGACGCCATTTGCTTGCCTGGACATGGAGAGGGGTTTTGAGTGCACACAAGAAGAGAACTCAGGACTGTTTAGTGATTTGGGATTTTTCTACCTCAAACTACCCCATCAGTGTGGTCATTGAGAAAATTCCTGATCTCTGGGCTAATTATTGTTTTATACAGTCACTCCACGTCTTTGCAAATAAATTGTAGAACAGAACACTTAAATCACAAGCAGATCAGATATTTCAGAGTATATTTACATGATCTGAAAGAATTACCTCAGAGTGAGAAAATTCATTTTTTTCATTACATAAATTTATGTTCCATCACATAAGTAAACATGCACACTTTTTCACTGTCAAATATTCAAACATTGCTTTCTGAAAAGGGAAAAAAAGCTTCATAAAATCCCAGTTTCCTCAATCCCATTGTTCCCTTCGCAGAGGTGACAATTATTATTAGCATAATGTGTACCCTTCCAAATATTTTTCTATGTATTTATAAAGTTTTAATGTTTTACTGGAGAAAAATTTCTAAGCCCTCTACTTTTAATATCAATTATAGTTTTTCTTATGCAACTATATTTTCTTACCTTTCTCCCAGATTTGCTAAATTCTTCCTTGTGTTACAGTAGCTATGAATTTATTCACCCAGGATACAGTTTAAAAATATCCTCTAATGACCAGGCATGGTGGCTCATGCTTGTAAACCTAGTACTCTGGGAGGCAGAGGTGGGTGGATTGCCTGGGCTCAAAGACCAGCATGAGCAAGAATGAGACCCCATCTCTAAAAATAGCCAGACGTTGTGGTGGGTGCTTGTAGTCCCAGCTACTTAGGAGGCAAAGAAAAGGCAATAGAATCGCTTGATCCCAAGAGTTTGAGGTTGATGTGAGCTATGACATCACGGCACCCTACTGAGTGAGATTCTATCTCAAAAAAGAAAACAAACAAACAAAAAACGCTCTAGAGGATTGAGGCAGCTTACCAAAGTGAAAGAGTTCACTACTGTGTCAGAATTATATTTTAAAAGGCAAGCAGTAACACTCCAGTTATATATTTATTGTTTTATATATAAAACTGTAAGAACAGGGCCTTTCCTGGGCATGAGAAATGTGCCTTATTTTTGCACTTGGAGGTTCCTTCAGTCAGCAGCCTGGGGGATTTTCATTCGCTTAGTGAGATGCTGTTCTTTCTCTCTTCCCTTCCTCCATCTCTGCAGGGAGACTGGCACATTTTTTTCTGTAGGTAGGAGAGCTGGCAGGACAGTGTCTGGCTGTAGTGTTTGGGTTTAGGAAGGGCCTCAGGAAACACCCACTGTGTCCTGCAGATGGGTGCTCAGAATGATTGTTGTCTAATGCCTTTATGCTCTTCTCCAACGTGCCCTCCTACCAAAGCCTTGTTAGTGGACCGAGGAAGGAAAATGAGCAGCTTAATGTTTCTTTGACTGTGATCACCATTTTATCACTTGGTGGCTGGGGAGGAAAACAGGAAATTCATCTTTGGGCTCAAGGACTTTGCAAAGTCACTACCATCTAGGCTGTGACTGGGCTGTGCTGGATTTAAAGAGAGATTTGTATGCTGCCTTATGATTGTACTCTTGTAGTGGTGTCACCTTCCAAATTCATGGACTGACAGGTTCATGGGTAAAAGCAAAACATTTGAAAGTGCACAAACTTGGAAAGGGAGAGTATTCCCAAGTATGATCTGGCAATGACATTCTTTTGCTTAAAATCTTTTACTGATTTCTCATTGCCTAAAATTTAAATTCTACTGGCAGAGGTCACAAAACAGCAGCCTAGGGCTGAATGTAGCTGACAGACGTGTTTTGTCTGGCTGCACAGTGTTTTAGAAAAAATTAGAATTCATTAACAAGAGATCAAGGTCAAAGGATTTAACATACAAATTTGGATTTCTGGTTCTATTGGCCATCATTTCTATATAGAACAGATGAAGTGAGTTGTGGCTCTCTGGATAGGAACCAGCGCTCATCCACTCTGCAACAGTGGATCTAATATCTAATATTCCAATTTCCTAGCAACAGTTAAAGATCAGTCCTATGAATCCTCTCATTAACAGGCAGTTAGGAGTTACTGTTTTGCACAACTTCTGAAAAGAGCTGAACAGGCAGAAAAGAGATGTAAATCTTTCTCTCTCAAAGTTGTTTTTGAGAATCTGCTTTTTTACAGACGTAAACAGCAAGAAAGAGCTTTAGGTTTCAGCCATATCTCAAGAACAACTATATCTCCTGTGTTAATTCTGATAATCTAGTCTCCAAAGAGAGGCAGAGAAACTAACTCTTTAGCTTGGCTCACACCAGAGGTGCCCATTCACCCATATAATTGTGAGCAATAATAAGTCTTTGTTATTTTCAACCATTAGGTTTTAAGGCAGTTTGTTACGCAGCAGAAGCTAACGGACATACATTTAAAGAATGGCAAACCCAAAGTGCTTTAGTGGTCAGGAGGAAACATCAATATTTGGTTAGATCTTTGATTCCTTTCATCAGCATTTTGTAGTGTGCAGCACACGTGTAAGTTGTTAGATCTACACATCAGTACAGATGGCCCATAACTTATGATGGTTTTTGGACCATATGATGGTTTGTCAGGACTTAACCCTGTCATAAGTTGAGGAGCTCCTTCTGATTTACAAAGAGATCATAATTTCTGCTGAGCATGTATGACTTTTGTACTGTTATAAAGTCAAAAAATAGGGTGCTGCCTGCTGTGTTAACAGCATTAAGTGCATTTTCTACTTGTAATTTTTTTGACTTACTATGGGTTTACCAGGATGTAACTTCATCAAAAGTCAAAAAGCAACTGTATTTCATTTTCTTAGTGATGGTAATTAGCATTGTATGTTTAATTTTAATGTCCATGAGTTCATTGCTAGTATATGAAAAAATTGTTGATTTTTAAATGTATATCTTTTTTTTTTATTAATTAATTAATTTATTTATTTATTGTGGAGAAGGGGTGGGGAAAGAAGGCGGGGGAAGAGGTGCGTGACAGGGTCGGGCCAGTGGCATGGTACCACATTGGCTGTATCTAGGTAGAGGCAGTTTCAGGCCGGGCCTTGCTAAGTCGTTGCTACGCGGAAGTAGCTCGATGGATCTACTTCTAGTCAGGCTCGGGAAGTTGCACTAGGCCTCAGGCACATGGCAGGGCCCAACAATTCCCTCTTTTGTTTTTTGTATGGCGGAAAAACATAGCCCCTGTCTTAG
>CAUYPK010063972.1:0-17705 GCA_963574355.1 Loris lydekkerianus | reverse complement strand
CGGCCAAAATGAATTTCAGCTCTTTGCCTCTTATCATTATTTTGTATACTGTGGCTCTTTGCCAAGTTTGGATTTTGTTATGCTGCTTCTGAGGAGGGACCTCTGAGGAGCGATCTCCGAGCGCGTAGTCGAACTTGTTTGCCACCCCTAATCTAGACATTTGAAAGACCCAGCTCAGGCATCACTCCTCATAAAACCTTTCCTGAAACACCTGCTCCCATTCCAGAGGAGTGACCTTGCCTCTTGGTCTCCGTGATGATACTGACTGCCCACTTATGACACTACTATCTTTCAGGACTTCTCATACCTTATGCACACAAATTCACACCTGTCAAATGCAAATAGGGATTCAGCAAGTCTGGTAGGACCTGCTCCTCCACATTTTTAACAAGCTCCCAGTGAACCTCCCATTGAGGGGCAAGGCTTTCATAGCACGTGTTATAGACCTCTCACTTTCCTTAACTGTACGTTTCCTGAGGGCGGAGCCCACCCTGGAGTCACTTTTTTTTTTTTTTTTTTTTAAGCAGGAACTCAACTTTATTGCGTCATGCAGCCGCTTTTATAGAGCGTGGGGAAGGGGCAGGGAAAGAAGGTGGGGGATGAGGTGCGTGACAAGGTTGGGCCAATGGCATGGTACTACATTGGCTATATCTAGGTAGAGGCAGTTTCAGGCCGGGCCTTGCTGAGTCATTGCTACATGGAAGTAGCTCGATGGATCTACTTCTAGTCAGGTTCCGGAAGTTGCACTAGGCCTCAGCCAGCCACTTTCTAACTGGTTAGCATATTGTTTCATTTGATCCTCACAACAACCCTGTGATGTAAGCAGTCACAGTAAGACTCTCAGCCACATTTTATAGAGAAAAAATTGAGGTACAGTGTGGTTAAGAGGCTTGCTAGAAATGAAATGAAAATAGCTAAGTTAGGACTCAGATCTAAATTGTCTGGCTCCAGAGAGTTAGATGTCCAAGTGAGATAAGGAGATGAATATCACCCTTCTGCTTCTGACTGCTATCAATTATTTAAGGCCACATCGCCTGCCAATTTCTTCATTGATGTAGAAGCCTCATTTAGCCTTAATTTTCTCCCAAAGTACTTCATCTCCAAATTAGTAACATTATAGGTCAAGCCTTCAGTAAATCAATGGGGGTGGGGTCAATCCATACAAATACTCTCTGTTCCCAAGCTGAGTTCTAAGGTCTGTTCCACAACATTGAGCTCTCAGCCTCTCTTGGCTTCTGCTATGCCTAAGCTTTATCATTTCTAACATTTGATTGAAAATAAGACTCTTATGAGTCTTTCACTTGAACAGTTAGAGGCCATGGTAGGGTTATCAATTGACCTAATTTCAATATTGTTTTGTCTCAGAGAGTGGAGAGGCCCAAGGAAAGGGAAAGAGTGGGGCTACAGTCAGTGGGTAAAGCATTCATACCACACACAGTATTCATCAATTGTTTGCTGTCTTGAATGGGGACAATTCATGGAAATCTAGAACAAAACAGCAGTACCATCAAGGCTCTGATCACACATCACCATAAGAGATAAAATAACAAACAACAACAAAGGAAAAGTCTGAAATAGTGCAAGAATTACCAAAATGTTAACCAGAGACTTACAGGAAGTACATGTTGTTGGAAAAATTGTGCTGGCAAATTTACTTAATGTAGGATCAACACAAACCTTCAGTTTGTTTAAAACACACACACACACACACAGTGTCTGCAAGGCATAATAAAAGGTGAAGTGCAATAAAGTGAGATATAATAAGATGGCTGAAACCTATTTTTAATTTTTCAGGAAATCCTATACTATTTTTCATAATGGTTGTACTAATTTACATGCCCACCAGCAATGCACAAAGATCCCCACATCCTCTCCAACAATTATCTTTTATCTTCTCAATAATAGCAATTCCAACAAGTATGGGGAATATATTGTGGTTTTAATTTGCATTTTCACAGTAATTAGTTATGTTGGGGATTTTTTCATTTGCCCATTGGCCATTTGTATGTCTTCTTTTGAGAAATGTCTGTTTAGGACCTTTGCCCATTTTTTAAATCATGCTATTTGTTTCTTGCCATTGAGTTAAGTTCCTTATTTTTTTGGATATTCATTCCTTAGATGTATGGTTTGAAAATATTTTTTCCCATTCCATAGCTTTCCTCCTCACTGTGTTGATGGTTTCCTTTGCTGCACAGAAACTTTTTAATTTTATGTAACACTGTGTGTCTATTTTTTCCCTCATTGCCTATGCGTTGGCATCCTATCAAAAAACCATTGCCCAGACCAACATCATGAAACTTTTTGCTCTTGTTTTATTCTAATAGTTTTGCAGTTTCAGGTCTTAAACATTTATGTTTTTAAACAATTTTGTGTTGCTTTTGCATATGATTTGAAAAAGAGTTTGACATGTTGATTGCGTCTGTGGGGATGGGCATGGGACCTAAATCTGTTAAGGCAGGCCTGTATTCTGTATCAGTGGAGGCTGGAATGAATCCTGGGTTCACAGGGACTGACATGGTTCTGGGGGAGGCTTTGAGTTTGTGTATTCATGGATTGATCAGGTTCTGGGATGGTCTTAGTGGTGGGGTCCATTAGGATAGGGCTAGGGCTTGAGTCCATGGCAGCTTGCCTGGTTGTTGGGTTGGGATCAAAGCCTAAATCTGTGGAGATGAGCCTGGATCTTGGGTTGAGAGGAGTTTGTCTGGAGCGTGAGTTTTTGTTTGTTTGAAACAGAGTCTCACTTTGTCACCCTCAGTAGAGCGCCATGGTGTCATAACTCACAGCAACCTCAAACTCTTGGGCTCAGGTGATTCTCTTGCCTTAATTTCCTGAGTAGGTGTAACTGCAGGCACCTGCCACAATTCCTGGCTAATTTTTATTTTTTATATATGGGGGTCTCACTCTTGCTCAGGCTGGTCTCAAACTCCTGAGCTCAAACAATCCACCCACCTCAGCCTCCCTGAGTTCTAGGATTATAGGTGTGAGCCACTGTGCCCAGCAGGAGCTTGAGTTTTTGAGGATGGTCCTGGAACTTTGGTCCATGATGGCTAACCTAGCCTTGGGTCCAACTGAGATGGGTCTGCCAGAGAATGGCTAGGTCCTGAGTATATAGAATCTTAAGGCCACAGAAAGAAGCCTGAGGCCTAGGACTGGCCTGGGGCTGGAGCAGGCATAGAACTAGTCCAGAGCCCACGACTGTGGGTGCTAGACTGGTCCTTAGAGCCAGGAAGACTGATCTTGAGCCTGAGAGTATAGGGACTGGCTGGAGGCTGGGTATGTGGGTATTAGCCTAGAGCCCAGGTCCAGAAAGGCTAGCCTGGGACCTAAGGTGTGGAGATAGTACTGGAAGGTGGATCTACAGGTGCAGTCTTGGATACAAAGTCTGTGGGCATCAGCTTAGTGCTGAAGTCTGGCCCCTGAATCTGCTGACTCATGGGACACAGAAATTGGCCTGTGGGGTGGAGCTGCAGGAACTAGCTTGGCACTGGGCTGCCCTGGAACCTGTGTCTACAGATGCTGGCCGGGTGGCTGAGGTTAGGGGTGCCAACCTAGCACTGGAGTGGGCCTAAAACCTGGGGTTTTAGGGGCCAAACTTCTTCTGGAATGGTCTAGAACAGTGAGTGGTTCTCAACCTTCCTAATGCCATAATGTATTTTTATTGTTAAAAAGGGATTGCAACCCATAGGTCTGGGACCATAAGAGCTAGCTTGGTACTGGGAAGGCTTGGAGCCTATATCCACAGAGGCCAGCCTGAAGGTTGGATCTGTGTGTTATATCCTTGTGACTAGGGCTATAGGGGTCAGCCTGATGCTGGGGATGGCCAAGCCTGGAATTGTAGGGTTTAGGCTAGTCCTTGGGGGCAGTCTGGAGCCTATGGGTGTTGAGGCTTGCCTGGTGCCAGGACTAGGTTAGTATCTAGTGCACTAGTACACTATACTGGGGTAGGCCAAACACTGGAGTATACCCAGAGACCAAGCTCACCAGGCAAACTGTCTTGAACTAGAGAAGATAAAATACGTATTTGAAGATGAATTAATCAAATTTTTCCTTGACATAGTAGGAGGACTTGTTATTCAAGTTATTTAAGCCAGGACTTGCTAAAGGAAGAGAAAAAAGTTTCTAGCTCAAACAATTGTGCAAATTAAGTCAACAAATGCCCCAAGAGGAAGAGGCTTAAATGAGATATTGAAGGTGTTTCTTAAAACCACAAACATGCAAAATACATTACAAAATGGGAGCCAGCATCTTGCAAAACAAAGAACAGTGGCTTGGCACTCAGAATGTCTGGGTTCTGGTCTCAGTTTTACACATGCACTAATGTGTTCACTTTCTGGGATTTAGTTTCTTCCTACAAAAATGGGAGGTTGAGATTAGGCACTCTGTAATAAGCTTCCATTATGATTTTCCTTTCTCTTACAGGAAAGACATGCAGCAACTGAAATCAGTTGTTGGTTACAAAGGAAGAAGGTAGAAGACACTGGGTTTCTCTTACCCAAAGTTTTAATGTGTTGATTTAGAAAATACATGGGCTGCCTGCTAGCAGGTACCAGACAAATAATGAAAGCTGAGTTTGGGGTAGAAAAATGGGGAATTAGAGACAAAAGAATCAGGGAAGAAAATATTTAGGGACAGCCTATCGTGTTCCCATTTGTTTTGTTTGCAAGCAAATCCAGTCGATAATGGTTTTGCTTTTCTCTGCTTTAGTCTCTAAGAGGACCAGAACACAGAAAAGAGCCACAGAGATGCTCTAATATGTTCTTGGGTGCCTCAAACTAAGGAAGTGTGTTCTGTAGAGCTCACATCTTCCCAAATCCTGATCCACCCAGAACCATATGTTGTTTCTCTATTTCTCAGAAGTCATTGAAACCTCTACACCTTCCTAGAACAATCTGACATGACTTGTCAGCTTGGTGATGTCCCCAGACCTCTCTTTTCTTCCCCTGTGAAAGCTTCAGAATTCCATTTCTATTCTTCAGTGTTTCTATAGTGGCAGATTATTGCTTGTCTCAAATTCAAGAAACCTCTGTCCTTTTCTGGGACACATTCAGATTGGTGCTATCAGTTTTTTTGACCTCAAAAAATTCTCATTCACTTGGCCCTTCTGTGCCTTATCACTCAGTTAGAGCTAGTTGATTAGTTCCGCTACAGAAAGGTACAACCACAACTAAAGCCATTGTCAATTCAAGGTCCTCAGACGGGCTGAAAAACACCTCCCTGAGTATCCAGAAGTGCAGAATATGCTCAATCTTCAAGCATCCTGAATTAAAAATTAGGATGCTCCTATGGACCATCAAGAAGAACCTCATCAGCAACTCTGAGACAAAGCAGGTATTTCAGGAGAACCCCTGGCCCATGTATCCTCCTGCCAAGTCAGAAGCCAGCAGAGACAACCTTGACCTTCAAAAGATTCTCAGTGTTAAAAAACAAACAAACAAACAAAAACTTCCCCCTGATTGGTGAGTAGGAACATCTTTGGTGAGTTCAGTGGAGATCAGAAATGTACTACCAAGCCAGAAAGGGTGTGAATATCTAATCACTGCCTCAAGGTAACTTTTAAAGATTTGATTTTAACCAAGGTGGAATAGAGTGATCTTTTGACCTTTAGGTCTCCTCATAGTCCTCCAAAAAATCTTTCAAAGGCAAGCTGCTTCAAAATCCGTAAGTGGCTTGTGGATTCTATGGATGGGTGCTGCTGCCATCAGATGGACACCCCACTTCCTGAAGCAGCTGCTACATTCTAGTTTTATACCACTAAAAGTTACGGAAGGACACTGATATGAAAGAATCATCCCAGAGATCCTTGACATACGGTGAGAGGATGCAGAAAGTGGGCCTGCACTGGCTTCCTACAGTCACCCAGCCCTGCAGTCCCAATGCCCTGCCATAAGCAAGAGTTTCAGGGCTTCAGAGAGGTTCACAGACAGCAAATGCATGGCCACTCTTTTTGTCATGGGGTATATCAAAAAATAAAGGCAGACTAGATCATGCACAAAGATTATAATAGCTTTAAAATGTGTATGTTTTATAAATCTATGCTTGTAACAACAACAGAAACAGCACCATGCAATACAATTATTCTACTTACAAAACCAGCACAGGAATTATAAAGCATTAATTCAGAGTGGTCTTTTGGCAGCATATGATTTGTGGTGAATATGTTTTTTCAGTTCTGGTAGAGTTCTTGTATGTAAAATATAACCACCTTTTTGGGAACTGGGGCTCTCCACAAATGGCTCTCCTAGTCCTATACTCTACCATCATCCTATGACGGAATGGCAGAGCCCCAAGGGATGGAAGGACATTCAGGGCTAGCCAGCTGGGTGGGACCCAGAATCTGAAAGGAGTGAGGTCATCTTGAAATGCAGTTTGAAGAGCCCAAGGCTGATTAGCACAAACTCAGGACCTGTAAAACCAGAATTCACAGCTGCCATTTAGAGAGCCCACCTTACCACCAGAGTCCAGGCTGCCATGAGTGTTTCAGGAAACTACCCTGTAACTAGTACTGACTGTGGCAGGACTGGCATCAAAAGTGAGCTGAACCAGAGAGCCCTGAGGCACTGACCTAAGGTGAGACCTTTCTGTTTTGATCCACAGACTAGAAGCATTGGGGACGCTGTGTTGGAGAAACCCCTGCCCAAGTCCGGCAGAGTGACCACTCTCTGTTAGGTGGCAGATGTTTCTCAGAAAGGAGGCATAAGGAGATCAGCCCTGGTCCTCTGAACCCCATGAGCCTGAACTGAACTCTGGAGAGATCCAGAGCTGATCTTGAAGGCTGAGGCAAAAGAGTCTGCTCGAACTGACAAGTGGTCCAAGGAACTGGCACACTCAATAGCCCTAGAGATGGGAAAGGAGCCCACAAGGAAGTTGTTCTCCCAGCCAAGGTCTTGCCACAAACCTAGGCAATCATGACACAAATTGGAGCTAGCAATGGAACTGAAATCAGACAAGGAGGTGCAGATCCTATGTCTGTCACTGGCCTAGCTGAAGGACTTTGAATAAATCACATACTGAGCTTTGGTTCCCTCATCTGTAAAACGAGCATAACTTGGGCTAGTGAGACAACTAAATAAGATATTTGTATGATATAGTAGAGGCTTCATAAAAGCCAGATCTCTATACAAAACAGTGAAGTCAGATCTGAGGCCATCTGTAGAGAATGAAAATAGGGAAGAAGTAAGGTTTTGAGGAGAAAGGAAATAGTCATATAAGTTGTGGGATACTGAATGCACTGAGGAAGTCTATTATGATTGCCTGGTAGTCATAGGAGCCCACTTGAGGGATGTGGTCGCTAACTCTGAAGTAAGACTAGTCAGCATGCAAGTGGGAAGGGGTTGTCTTCAGCCATATTCAGTGAAAGTCAGGCCAAAAGTAGGAAGAGAGTTGAATTTAACCAGGTTTGTGGTTTTGCCACATGAGTATGACAATGGCATGAAACGAGGGCAAGGTGACTGAGGGTAGATGAAAGGCAGTGATTATTGGTGGTGCCCGTAGCTCAGTGGGTAAGCTACAGAGGCTGGCGGGTTTGAACCTGGCCCTGGCCAGCTAAAACAACAATGTCAACCACAACAAAAAAAAATTCAGGTGTTATGGCAGGCACCTGTAGTCTCAGCTACTTGGGGGACTGAGGCAAGAGGATCACTTAAGCCCAAGAGTTTGAGGTTGCTGTGAGCTGTGACAGAACAGTACTCTACACAGGGCAGCATAGTGTGACTCTGCCTAAAAAAAAAAAAAAAAAAAAAAAAAAAGGCAGTGATTATAATGGCTGTTTTATTTATTATGAGATTTATGTATTAATATTTAAAAACAGGGGAAATGTGGGTGAGAGAGAGGGACAACATGATAGGGTTGGAGGTCCTGGCAGGTGTGCCAGGGTTCTTAAGGGATGAACTGAAAATGAGGTGATTGTCAGAGAGCAAGAAGTACAAAATCATGATTATGGAATTATACAGAGGTTATAACTGTTGGTAATGGTAGGGTTTGGGCTATGACCATGGTAGTGGGTGGGTGGAGAAAAGTGATGAACAAAGATTATTGAAGAAGATGAGTTCCAGGGACTGAAAACAGCAGTTGGAAATATCCTTGACACATTTATTAAAATCACCCAGGATTACAACAGTGAAAATATTAGCACGAGTGTCCATGAGCCGGGAAATACAATCCTTGAGAAATGAAGA
Source organism: Loris lydekkerianus (assembly GCA_963574355.1). Taxonomy (NCBI): domain Eukaryota; kingdom Metazoa; phylum Chordata; class Mammalia; order Primates; family Lorisidae; genus Loris; species Loris lydekkerianus. The sequence goes on along the minus strand of CAUYPK010063972.1, from coordinate 9,531 downwards.
GTAATAACCTTGAGATTGGCAGATGAAGGCAAGAGTGAGGGGGTAACTGGTGATGTAATCTGATGGTATGAGATTCAAAAGTGGAGAAAGGGTCTGAAGTCAGAAATGGGGAGTAAGGCGGGTGGGGATGCCGATGGTTTGAGAGCTATTGAATAAAAACCACTTGTTGTTTGAAAGGGCTGAAGCAGAAACAATGTCCCCAGGAAAGAGTCAGGAGTAAAACAACACAGGAAATGTTCACAGAAGAGGTGAGGAAATTGGCAATGTTGCTAATAACAGATTCCTAAATTCCAGAGGAGACAGAGCCTTAATGGGATTGAATAGGGAGATGGAGAATGTTCTGGGAGTCTGGACTCTTTGAGGTAACAAACATAACTAGGCATAAAGATTAATCCGGGTATAATCAAGGCATATTGTAGTCACAGGATGGACATGTTAAGAGGTAGGGAGAAATGGATTTCTGGAGCCTCCAGTGATAATAATAATATTATCATCTGAATATAATTAACATGTGAAAATGTTCACTGTATATGCATACATCAGAGAAACCAAAGACAAGGATATATGTATATGCCTGACACTGGGACGAAATAAATGTTTTATCATTTGTCTATTTATTTTTTCAACATCCTAACTCTAAAAAGCCTTTGACGCAATATAAAGTACAGATGTAAGAAAAAGAGCAAGAGATCCACTTGTACCAGGCCGGTGTGAGCACATATTCTTTTTTATTTGTCCACATTTGCATACTAGACTTTAGGTTCATGGTGCCTGAGTCGACAGAAATAGGCATGAAACCAGAGAGATTTCTACAGGCAAGGCTTTTATTGAGACTTTCTGTTCAAACAACAAAAAAAGAGACAGTGCTGGTTAAGGGGGCAAGCAGACTGGCTCTCTGGACAAAGGGCTGGAGAACAGGTATGGGGTCAAAAGAGGGAGGAAGCTGTCAGTTTGATGTCATCACCTATAGAGGCGGGGTTCTCTTGGGGATGGCATACTTGGCGGTCCCACTTCTTTATGCATTGTGTATAACATTATCATTTTAAATCTCTACCCCTGAACATGATTTTTAGCATTAAAATGAGATGTAATGAGGGGAAAGTAAGGGTAAAGTCCGTTTTGGAGTCCTTTCTGGCTTGAGGTGGTTAGATCCAGCTAGGTCTGGTTTCTTTACAGCCAGGTTTCTTATTAGCTGGTGTCAGCATCTTGCTTTTACAATCCTGAAAGATATCACTGAAGAGGTAAACAAGTTGGACCCTCCTTACACTCTTTACATGGGCATGGGCTGAATTCCAGCAATGAGGAAGTCATTTGGTGGTTCTTCTTTTACAGTTAGGTAGGCTGGCTGGGTCATGCTGACCCACATTGTCGTCCTCGGTCACAAGTGAGGTCTAAGTCCCGTCCCTGAACCGTCTTATCGGCAGAAGAGAATACAGGCTGAGAAGTGGACTTTGCTCCGAAATTAGGACAGTCCCAAATCCAAGGTGATGGACAAAGAGCACAAGACCCCTTCGATTCTGCTCAGAGCCCTGGATTAAGATATTAATAGTAGAGAGCTTGACAAAAGCCAACTGAAATGCATGTTAAAAAACAAAAAAAGCTTTTTGTTCTGAAATTTTTAAATTAAGGTTAAACATTGCATGTTATGAAACACCCTTATTGGTAGAGATGAGTGTTCACCTCTAAGCTGTTCGGCAGACCTGGTTAGGTTCACCCAGCAGAACTAGCAGGTTTGGCTGAGTCAAAGGGAGAGCAAGACACTAGCAGAGTGGAAAATAAGGCAGCTAGCCCTACAATATAGGAAAGACAAAGGTGGAACTTTCATTTAAAGTAAAGTAGAGACTGGGAGGTTGAGGTGGGAGGATCCCTTGAGTTCGAGAGTTCAAGACCAGCCTGAGAAAGAGCAAGACTCCATCTCTACTGAAAATAGAATAAATGGGCTGAGCACTGTAGTCCCAGCTACTCAGGAGGCTGAGGCAGGAGGATTGCTCAAGCCCAGGAGTTTGAGGTTGCTGTCTAGGACACTCTAGACTAGGCAACAGAGTGACAGTCTGTCTCAAAGCAAACGAACAGACAAAAAAAATGTAAAGCAGAGATAAGATTTAAAGTAAAACCAAGATAAGCATAGACTTTTCTAGGAGATTGGAAAAGAGTCACTCGCAAGTGAGGAGCTGACACACACAGACGCTGCAACACACAGACGCTGCAACAATATAGGTACTTTCATCCCAATTCCCCTACATTTCTCTGTAAGGATTCCCATGGGTTCCCCTGAGGCTTTCTGGCGTGCTCTCTTGATATCATTGGTTGTTGTCACATAAATTCAATTTTCTTTACTCTGTATCAATAATTATTACCCATTATTTTACTAGTGATTGGTATGCTGTCCTTTAGTACCATGATGTTTGTTGTAAGTATGGTGTACATTGTTCTGTGAGGGGGATCCTTATGTCGGTTTTATGAGGGGATCATTTACTGGCTAGACGTCCTGGGTGGCAGGCTAGAAGTTATAATTTTACAGGAATAGCACATACTTGGTTAACTAGGTCACACCCACTCCAAATTCCTCATTTTGCTTCAGGCTCCTTTCCAACTTTCTTGTCTAGAGGCCTTAATTCTCTCCCATTCTCTGTAGCCCCTTTAACTAACTCCTTTTCATCTTTAATCATGTATCATATTTAATCAATGCCTTGCTCACTGAACAGAGTCAAAATTTTTTAAAAAATTGTTTTTTCTAATAATAAAAGCAATACAAAATTGTTATCAAAATTGATAGATTCAAAAAAGTATAAAAAATAAAATAATATTGCCCATAATTTTATCAGCTGAATAAAGAACTATTAATATCTTCATATAGCTAGGTAGATATATAATTTGTATATAATTTTTTTTGTATGTAATTTTAATCATATACAGTCTATAATTCTGTTTACTGTCTTCGTTTATCATTATAACATAGCATATAATTCTTATTAAAATATTTTTAGTAAGTAATATTTTAAAAATATTTTTAAATCTAACTTTAAAGCTGGCATCATAGTCTGTCTTACAATGGAGATATGCTATAATCTATTTAGCTACTCTTCTGTTTTGAAAAGTTAAGATGCTTCCAAAATTTTTCTATCATTAAAAAAATGACAGCATCAGGGGCATCTTTGTACATAATTGTTACCTTTTGTGGTTATACTTTGAGATATATTTCTGCAAGTAAAATTACTTTGTTAATAGGTGGGAACCATTCTGATTCTTGAAATATTCAGCCAAATTACTTTCTGGAAAACATGTGATGAGTCGTATGCTTATCAAAAGTCCACAAGAGGCCACTTTGTAATTATTATTCATAATGAATAGTCACTGACATTTGCTGTGCATTTCACACATGCAAGTCATTCACATCCTGGAACCTAAATTCTGGCATAGTGAAAAGGATTTTACCAGGTGAGGAAGGTGGAAAGACCCTGGTTTCTTTTTGGCCCCCAGTTTTCTGGGATGTAGTGATGATGGTTCACAGATCTACTGCAGGCATTTGGAAACCTTACATAACTCTTAATATTCATTTCCAATTCATTCCACCAAGGAGGAAGAACATGGGTTTTGGAGTCATTTATACATGGTTTCAATATCTGACTCTGCCACTTAGCTCTGGAAGAAATTGAGGAAGTTACTTAGTCTCCCTGAGCTCTGGTGTCTCCAGAATGAGGATGATAACTAACAATACCCACCTCATGGTCTACATCAAGAGCATTTTTAATTCATATGGTCTCTTAACATTCTCCCTTTACTTCTTACCTTTTCAGAATTTCCTGTTTGAAGGGCTCAAGGACTGAAACACTCCAGAAAATGATTCTACTGAATAATTCCCAGAAGCTGCTGACCCTGTACAAATCCTTGGCCAGAAATATCCCTGAGTCCCTAAAGGTGAAGGGCAGTGGGGAGGTGAGGGTATGGGAGTAAGGGTGCAGAGAATAAGAAGCAAACGGACTTCTCTGGGGTTTGTCATCCATTTGGAGAGTCAGTGGGGGCACTGGGCAGGAGATAGGTTTTGAAGTCAGACTGAATGGCAGGTATGTCTGCCATTGTTTGGTTTGGTGGCATTGGGCATGCTTCTTTACTTTTCTGTGCCTTGTTCTTTTCATCTGTGGTATGAGAATAATATTAGCACTTATCTCTTAAAGTCATTGTGAGCACTCAATAAATCCATGAGGTGTATGTGCTAAGAGCATAGCAGGTGCCCAGACAGTGCACAACAGCTCTTTATTATCACAAGACACCTGTGACTGCTTCTGTCTCTTGCTGACAACTTCACTTCCATCAAAATGGTTCTATAGACAGTGCTCATCTGATTACCATCAATGACTTAGTCCCAGGGCCCTCTCTTGGCCTCCATTTCTCTCTTCCTCATCACATCCAGGTCCCCATCTCTGAAGACTCCAGCCTCTGCTAGTCCCTCTGCTCCTCTTTCAGGTGTATGGCTCTGTGTACTACATCAATTGAAACCCCTTCAACATGCAGGTGCTGGTGGACTCCTGGCCTGAGTACCAGACTGTTATTGTCCGGCCTCAGAAACAGGTAGGCACTCAGACAGGGACAGGTGGGGCCAGGTAGCTCCAAAGGACTCACTAGCGCTATTTGTAAGATGAAAGAAAATTTAGAGAATTGTAAAGACCCTCCTTCAGTACCTGGCACCTCACGGAGCTCCATGTCCCCACCCTTCAAAGCACAGGCTTCATCCAGGTAAGTGAGGGATGGTGGAGGAAGAGGAAGGTTGCGGGAAGACAAGGATAATGCTGGAAGATTAAGGACCCTCTGAGGCAGCAGAAGTCAGCTGTAGGGGCTGAAAGAACATAAACCAAGAGGAAAAAGTGGGTGTCCAGGATTTTGGAACACTGACTTAGAAACAAAAACCAGGGCAGAATCTTCTAGCAAAAATTGCCTTGTAGGAACCAGGAAGAGTCCCTGGGACTCTTCCTGGTTCCTGAGTGACAACTGTGTGGAAGCTCCTCCCCAGATAGTGAATGTCATCCTCAGAACAACCTTATAAAGTGAGAATTAATATCTCTAATTTAGGCTCAGTGCCTTTAGTACAGTGGTTACAACGCTGACTACTTGCACCAAGGCTGGCGGGTTCAAACCCGGCCTGGGCCAGCTAAACAACAACAACTGCAACAAAAAAATAGCTGACTGTTGCGGCGGGCACCTGTAGTCCCAGCTACTTGGGAGGCTGAGGCAAGAGAATTGCTTAAGTCTAAGAGTTTGAGGTTGCTGTGAGCTGTGAAGCCACAGCATTCTACCAAGAATGACATAGTGAGACTCTGTCTCAAATAATAATAATAATAATGATAATAATATCACCAATTTAGGGATAAGAAAACCACACTGAGAAATATTAAGTCACATGGCTTTAGGAGACCAAGTGTTAAAGCCTTGTCCCACCTGCCAGTTTTACTAGCTGATGACCACAGGCACTTCTATGAGCCTTGGTTTCATCATCTGTAAAATGGAAATAATTAGAGTACCCTCTTCAGAAGATTATACAGGTTTATATATATCAAAGATTTAGTACACAACACATAGTTGTAAGTATTATTTACCATTATTATGGATGATATCGCACTAAGGAGCACATGATTAAGCTGAAATGCAAACCTAGGAAAATTTTTGCCCTAGAGTCTATGAACTTCCCCTGGACATCTCTGATGAACTGAAGCTTCAGGAACAGCCCAGCTTCAAAACTAGTTTATGACCTGGACCAGGATTGGCCATGGCTTGAGCAAAGGAGGGATACAGAGGTTGGGAACCTGACACTCCCCACATACTTTTTCTGGGCACTTTCTCTAGGGATGTTCATTTTATCTCCTGGCTTCCTGACAACTGGATTCAACTATTAAAGCTAGGTTGATTAGATTCCACAGCCTGACTTCTTCAAAGTGTAGCATACTAAATAACCACAGGTGGTCAAATATTCCTTTTTATTTCAATAATTTGTAGCTATTTAGCAATGTAACTATAGCATCAAACTCATGATTTCATATTTTCATTTGATTGAACAAGGCTAAGATTTTTCTAAAAGTGGGTCAATAAAAACATTAAAAATATAAATGCTATTGTACATATATACAAATAGGACAAAAAATGGAAATATTATAAAATAATGCAATTTACTTTGACAAACACTCACCTTTCCTAATTTCATAGCATACCATGCTACTTTTGGTATTAAAATTCAATCTAGGGGGGCGGAGACAAGATGGCTGACTGAAGCCAGCTTTTCACAGAGGCTCCCGTCCAGAAGGAGAGTTAAAGGATAAAAATTTAGCAAGTAACCTGGTGGATTTGAGCTGCACCAAGAGAGAAGGTTGAAGAACGCACATCAACCCTGCTGAGGTGAGCTGCGACCACAAGGATACAAACAAAAGGTACAAAATCCATTACCAAGCAGAGAGGAGTCCCCTCCCCCATGAGAATGGCTCGGAGTGCCGCACAAACGGGCAGAGTTCAAAGGTCCTCCCACTACACTCCAGGGGAGAGACCCACTAAAAACTGGACCTACCTCCCCTACTAGGGTACCATGGCATTCTCCTGCCAAGCATAAAACTGTGTAAAACTGTATATATTCTCTACCTGCAACTCTGAGCTACCAGCACTCCCCTCCACTCTCACTCTGAGGTCTGGAAGCCTGTCCCCCACAAGTCCAGATTCTTGGGTGATTTCTCAAGGGGTGTGGACAGGGCCTAAACTGCAGCTGATCAGTGCTGACTCTGGGGAACGGGAGCAAGGAGAGGACGGTCGGCTGAGAGGGAACTACACCAGAGCAGCAGTGCCTTGAGGCTCAGAGCAACAGCCATCTTTTAGCAGCAATACGGATCACTCCTGGATATTCTGAAGCCACAACCCCTGTCTCCCTGGGTAACCAGAGGAGGCCAGCAACCATCCGTGAGTAAAGGATTTGCCTGAGGCATTACCAACTCACAGACCCGGGAACTTCCCAGGGCAGGGCTGACCCAGAGGACCACTTTACTGTGCCTAAGATACACCTGGCCCTCAGAGGATTGTCAGCCTATAGATAAAGGAAGGCAGCAGGATAGAACTGACAGGGAACCAAATACAAACCTGCAGGAGCAAAGACAGGGCTTTGGAACTCAAAACAGCTTCTCTTCTGCAGGGGAACTTAGCAAGAACAGAAATAAAAGCCCGCAAAGTTGTTCTGTTCTGTTCTGTCAGTAACATCAGTCAGGAGCAGGGCTGGACCTGAGTGAACACCCCCCAACCTTCATCAAGCTTCCGAGGCTGTCAGACCTCACCTCCTCCTGCTAGATAGCGGCAGAGCGCAAAGGCCTGGCAGATTTCCTTGTGATTCAGGCAGGTGCAAACCCCTGGAGTATCTGTTCACTACAGACAACTTGGTCAGCCAATTGCAGGGCTATTAGTGACTGGGTGTGACAGAGGTGCAAGGTGGGGAAGGAACATCAATCTTCCCGGACTGATCTATTTGCTGGGTGGCTCCTCCTGACTCCACGCAGCACTGGAACAAGCCATATCAGAGTAGTCACCAGACCCCTGTGATCCAGTTCCCAGACACCTCTTAAACTCTCCCATCTGAGACAGGTGCTGACTGAGACAATTGATTTGGACCTTTTGAACTGAGCCAATCGCCTGAGGACTATTCAGGTGGTGTCCTGGGTATATGGTTGTACAAAGATTTGTTTTTCCTTTTCCAATTGTTGCCTGTGGTGGGCAGGGTGACTTAACTGCTGGTATTTCTCCACAGCTGAGACTTCAACCCAGAGTAACTGTTTCACTAGGGTCCAACAGAAACCAGCTGAAAAGAAGACAGAACCAATTAGCCCCACCACACCAAACAGGGACACAGTTTCTCAAACCACAGCACTGTATAAAGCTCCAGGGGAAAAATCAAAGACAGTAAAACAATTATGTGGCAGAATCAGCAGAAAAACTCTGGTAACATGAATAACCAGAATAGATCAACCCCCCCAAAGGAAAGATATGGCAGATGCAATTGAAGATCCCATTCATAAACAACTGGCCGAGATGTCAGAAATCAAATTCAGAATTTGGATTGCAAACAAGATTAATAAAGCAGAGGAAAATTTGGAATTAGAAATTCGAGCATTAATTCAAAAGTCAAAATTAGGAATTCGAGGAGAAATTCAAAAGTTGTCTCAAGAATTTAACAAATTTAAAGACAAAACCACCAAAGACTTAGACACACTGAAGCAAGAATTTGTAGCCCTTAAAGATCTGAAAAATACAGTAGAATTCCTCAGTAACAGAGTGGAGCAAGCAGAAGAAAGGACTTCTGACATTGAAGACAAAGCCTTTGAATGCTCCCAAACTCTCAAAGAGGAAGAAAAATAAAGAGCAAAAATGGATCATTCTCTCAGAGAGCTCTGGGATAATTCGAGGAAGGCTAATATCTGACTCATTGGAATCCCTGAAATTGATGAAGTGGCCTCGCTAAGCACAGATGCACTTCTCCATGAAATTATGAAAGAGAATTTTCAAGACATACCTAGAGATTCTGAAATTCAGATAGCAGACTGCTTCAGAACCCCAGCACGACTGAACCCCAATAAGACATCCCCCAGGCATATTATAATTAACTACACTAAAGTAAATAGTGTAATAGGAGAAAATTCTCAAAGCACCCAGAAGGAAGATAGCCATTACCTACTAAGGGAATAATATTAGAATGACTGCAGATCTCTCTGCTGAAAATTTTCAAGCCAGAAGAGGGTGGTCATCAACTTTTAACCTCCTAAAGAAAAATACCTTTCAACCCAGGATCCTGTATCCACCTAACTGAGTTTCATTTATGATGGAGAAATTAAATACTTTTATTTATTTATTTTTATTATTATTATAGATAAAAATATGCACCATAGATGTGGCCTGACCCATCACACTCCCTCCACCCAAACTTCCCCCCTCCCTTCCCCTTCCTTGGTACTTTCCTCATAGTCTTGTGGTATAGTTGGGATATAGCCTTCATGTGAAAGCTATAGTTTAGCTTCATAATAGGGCTGAGTACATTGGATACATTTTCTTCCATTCTTGGGATACTTTGCTAAGGAGAATATGTTCCAGCTCTATCCATGTAAACATGAAAGAGGTAAAGTCTCCATCTTTCTTTAATGCTGCATAGTATTCCATGGTATACATGTACCACAATTTGCTAGTCCATTCGTGGGTCGATGGGCACTTGGGCATCTTCCATGACTTAGCAATTATGAATTGGGCTGCAATAAACATTCTCATACAGATGTCTTTGTTATATTGTGAATTTTGGTCTTCTGGGTATAAACCTAGTAGAGGAATTATAGGATCGAATGGCAGGTCTATTTTTATGTCTCTAAGTATTCTCCAAACATCCTTCCAGAAGGGACGTATTAGTGGGCATTCCCACCAGCAGTGCAGAAGTGTGCCCTTTCCTCCACATCCATGCCAACATTTCTGGTTTTGAAATTTTGTTATGTGGGTTACTCTTACTGGGGTTAGGTGATATCTCAAAGT